>CM056598.1:22966663-23079163 GCA_029721355.1 Tegillarca granosa | reverse complement strand
TTACAGAATATCCATCTATTGACAAGAGTCAAATTGGCAATGAAATGCATTGATAACAGAAAATGCCCATGATTATCAAAGCAAGGTTATTTTGTATATTTGAAAGTTAATCCTGCTAAAAAACAAACTGTGCTTTTTCTGAATACACAAGTGTGTACATATTGTATAGTCTGTTTAACTTAACTTTTAGATGGATTTTTTTATATCAAATGGTCATATGTCCTTAATGAATATATGTCCTTTTGTAACAGTATAAAAATTAAGATAATAAATAAAAAAAATTAACAAGAACTGGAACTTGTTTTTATTGGCAATATTTTTTTTCATGTTGTTTTTACATTAGGGCCTTGGTGGGCAAGTGGTCTAGGTCACATGCCTACATCATTATAATTGCTCAGTGGTAGAGTCCTCGATTTGTATGTTGATGTCGGGGTTCGAACCCAGACTGGGGCTGACCAAGACTAGAAAACTGATAGTTACTATAATTCTTTTGCCAAATACTTGCCATTTAGAAATGAAAATCACAGGGTCCTTAGTAGACCTAAAAATTGGTGTCCAATGTCAGGACATGCATGACACACTAAAGAACCCTCCCTTCACACAGCCCTAAGCACACAGCAAAGGTAAATATTTCTGCCACTTCACCTGCAACTTGATCTTGATATAAGCGAAATATTCTTGACTGGGATATAAAGCCCCATTAGATGAAAACATGCTTACAGATCAAAGTACATCTCACTGAGTAGGTTTGAATCCCACAGTGACAGAACCTAGGATAAGAAAGTTTTTCACTTGCTTGTCGAAAGTCTATCTCCAGGCACTCCAGTTTACTCCATCAGCTTAACACTGACTACCTTGATATTTATATGAAAGAATCGGTATCTTGATGGGTTCAAAAACACCATTTGCCCCCTCCATTCCACTCCAGTATACACTATATAGAATCAAAGTTGGCATATAATATCAGAAAACCAATTATATTGGCTACTTGTACAACGGACTGCATCATTTTCTCCTTTTTACAACCTAGGGCGAATAACGATAGAGACAACATGTAGCATTAGTTTTCCAAATTACTGATATCAACCTATTTAGGTAATTAACTTTAAGACTTGCTTCTAAAAAACATTTTAACTGTCCTACATGGTTTGATAACAACCAATGAAAGACATAATTTCTATTTCAAATTGATCAGGAACAACTAATTGTAACAATTCTACCATGGTGTGTACTCATCTACAGATTTATTTCATGAAAACATTTTTCTAATTATTTCTTTCATGAGTAGCATGTTATGTAATTTGTCTCTATTCAACAAGTTTTATGCCTTCACTGAGAAATTGGGTTCAAACAAATACTCTGAAGCATCAAGTGAGAGGTTTGTTGGTTGTAATGCTGTTTTATGTTGCAGTAGCAATTTTTCAACCAGTTAGTAAGACAAGAATAAGTTTCTTAATTTCTTAGAATAAATTAAAGAAGAAGTTTGTGCATGTGCAAGATGTGGAAGTGTGTTTTACTGTTTGCCATACTCGGCAATTTCCACATGCTAGCTCCTAGAGTCAGTCTGCTTCAGACAAGTACCCAACCCTTATTCACAGTATGACAATGTGTCAACAGTCAGTACTCTCTCCTCAAATTTAAGTCTTATGTTTGACCTGGCCATGGATTAAACCAACACCCCAACCTACACTCCACCCCACCCTGCTTTGGAAGAAGATTTGCTGCCTCTGCACCATCAAGCCTGTATTCAGTTGGTTTTGGCCTAGTGGTCTGAAGTGCCAGCTTGCAAATCAGAGTGCCTTACCTCTGAAGTGTGAGATCCTCTGTCATTTGTTTAATTTTTCTAACAGCACAAGTCATTGATTTTTTTTTTTTTTTTTTTTTTGAAACTTCAGTTTTCTTTACCATTGCCAATTTGATTGCTTAAACTTATCCTTGCCAGGTTGTTAAATGCCATCAACATAGCACAGTACAGTATAAGTGGCTAACTAGTTTAGTGTCAGTTTGTACGTCTCTTAATCTTTTCTTGAAAACTGGTAACTTTTTTATAAACATATATATGAAAATATTGTAGGTAATGATATGACAATCATTTTGATATATGATTCAAGGTCATACATTCAAAGGTCAACGTCATAGCTGCGTAAGAAGTCATTAATTGTTAATTATCTTGAAAACTATAAACTTATTGTATAGGCAGGCGTAATAATATATTGTAGGTTTTATTATACTGATTATTTTTATATATGACTCAAGGTCATTGGTATCAAGGTCAAGGTCACAGCTGCAAAAAGGAAAAAGGTAAATTACCTTGAAAACTATAAACTTCTTGTATAAACCTGTATATTAAAACATTGCATGTTTTGATATGACGATCATTTTGATATAAGGCTCAAGGTCATATGTTCAAATGTCAAGGTCATAGCCGCAAAAGAAGTCTTAAATCGTTAATTATTTTGAAATCCATTCACATTTGTATAGCAATGTATATTAGAGTATTGTAGGTTTTGATATGAAGATCATTTTGATATGTTTTAAGGTCAATGTTACAAAGTTCAAGGTCATAGCTGCATAAGAAGGCTGAAATTGATAATTATCTTGAAAACTATAAACTTTTTGTATAGGCATATATATTGAATTATCGTAGGTTTTGATATGATGCTCATTTTGATATATGGTTCAAGGTCATAGGTTCAAAGGTCAAAATCAAAACTGCATAAGTATACTGAAATGGTTAATGTATTGGAAATTATTCATTGTTTTACAGTTCCTGTGTGCTTATTAGCTACTTATAAATTAGCTTTAAAATGAGCTAGATATATCTTATCAATTATTGATTCTTCAACTTTTCCAATAGTTTTACATAAATGTTTAGAGTGTGTATACCTTGCCTGAAGACAAAATATATATATATACCACCTTTAATGAATGCTAACAATAACAGCAGTCATGTAATAATCTGCAATGATAAATGATCTCTGCTCAAACGACTGAACAGATTTCAATGAAACTTCAATGACCAAGATCAAATGCAAGGTCATGGCAAAGTTTTTTACCTTCGTACTTTTGCGACTTTAATTTTTTTTTTTTTTTTTGGAAAAAATTACTTTTCAATGTAATAAGATGGGAAAATAATCCAAGTCAAAGGTCGTGAGTAAAAGGATTTAGATGTTGGTCTTCCTGTATTAAGGTGGTTATTTTTATACAAGTTATTACTTCTTAATTACTGAATAAGATTTTTTGTTGAGAGATATTTTGATACACAATTTCAATAAATATTTATTTTGTTTAATGCAACTTTCAAAATATCATAAAGAGGATTTTATTTTGTATCGAGACACTTTTACCGATCATTTTCTATCAGGTGGGCCTATTTGTTCCCTTTATTTCGAAATAAACTGAGAAATGGAGTAATGGTGTTTTACGCAATCACAGTTAACAGTCTATTCAAAATGGGGCCTCATCTAAAACTGATTACAACATCATATATTTTGTGACAAATATAACGTAAATAATTCCACAAAGCTAAAGGTCTACCAAAATCCAATCATAGGGTTGTACATTTTTTTTGAGAAATCGAATTTCTCGAGGGACTTTCTGTTGAAAAGTTAGATAATCAAAATTTTATCCTAACTTTCCGAGCTACCAGGCTAACCGCTTTCCAGTACTTTCAGTACTTTGATTGTACATGTGATTGTTTTTGAATATTACATAAAAAAGCAAATTGCAACAATGGGACAATGTAGTACGTTTCCTATCTAAATAATTACTGGAAGTTGTTACTTTTGAAATTTCATTTTTACGGGAAAACTTCTGTCTTGACTTTTTTTTCCTTAAAATCTATGAAATAGAGAAGAAAAATTGATAAATTGTTTGTGTCGAAAGTTTTGTTACTACATAAAAGTCTATATAGAATAATTTCATTTTGCCAAAGATATATATTTTTAAAGAATTTTGATATTATTGGGTATTTTTGAATATTTTGTTACAAAGTTATTTTTATGAATTTGGTTTATGCAGTCTACAAAATATAAAAAGTAAGAGTTTTATCATGTATAGAAGGCATTTCAATTGGTCATAAATCATCAGATAAGCGTATCAGGCCTTTTGGTACTCTTGATTTACAGAATTGAAAAATTGGACAAATAAACCATTTAAAATAGATTAAAGGATTGTTTAATATTCAAATTAAACTGCGGTAGGCACAGCAGAGAGCTTGACTACCATCCTGGAAGGCTCGTCATTACTACAACCATAGAAATGGCCAATGATAAAAGTCTGTGACATTATTTCCAAAACTTGAAACGGCTATTTTCAATCAAATTATGACGTCATACCTGCAGTAGATAGTTTTAAAATTGGCGTCAAGTTCATTAAACATCGCTGGCAAAAATGTATTAATAAACATCGCTGGAAAAAAGTATATATAAACGTCGCTGAAAAAATGAGTATATACTGAGGAAATGTTAAAAAATGCAATTTATCCCCCAAAATTTAAAACACTTACAAAATACAATCAAATTTTAAACCTTAAACAAGAGCTCCGCATGGCAGAGCATGATACGCCCGTCAAATCTGCAAGTCATTTATGTGGACATTTTGTTTATTATGAACTATAAAGGGACTTATACAGTTCGTATGAGCTGTTCATAATCAATAAGTCAATTCAATTATTCATCACAATGATACAAAATGCAGTGCACAAGTCAACAAGTACAATAAAAAACAATAGTAATTATTGAGACAATAACAATTGTTGTTTACATATTACTTATAAGCCTATGTCCACATTGTAATCAGGACAAACATGCTAACTATATGCCTGCTAAAGGTGATATCATTATAAGCTCAGTTGTATTTCTGATAATTACTGAAATATGCCCTGGACATAATTATATAAGTACCAAAAATTATGATAAAAACAATTATGTTTCTTAAGAACTGCAATTCTCTACATTGAGATCAAAGAGAATAACTAAAAATTATGGAAACTGGAGTTACAGTTCTTGTGCAATGTACTTTGTATCACCGTGTTAAGAAAATTTCAAGTTTCAAATCATTCAAACCATAGGTGTCAAAGTTATGATCCGGACAAACATGCGGGTAGTATTCAAAGGGAGATAACTCAAAAGTTAAGGAAGCTTGAGTTACTGTTCTTGTGCACTGCACTTCTCATCATTGTGATAAGTAAACAAACCAAGTTTCAAAACATTCCAATCATGGTGTCAAAGTTATAATGCAGACAAACACTCTGGCAGCACACAAAGGGGAATAACTCAAAAATTAAGGAAGCTAGAGTTACGGTTCCTGTGCACTGCACTTGGCATCATCGTGGTAAGTAAGCATGCCAAGTTTCAAGTCATTCTGACCATAGATGTCAAAGTTATGATCCGGCCAAACATGATAACAGCATTCAAAGGGGAATAACTCAAAAATTAAGGAAGCTAGAGTTACGGTTCCTGTGCACTGCACTTGGCATCATCGTGGTAAGTAAGCATACCAAGTTTCAAGTCATTCTGACCATAGATGTCAAAGTTATGATCCCGCCAAACATGATAACAGCATTCAAAGGGGAATAACTCAAAAATTAAGGAAGCTAGAGTTACGGTTCCTGTGCACTGCACTTCGCATTATCGTGGTATGTAAGCATACCAAGTTTCAAGTCATTCTGACCATAGATGTCAAAGTTATGATCCGGCCAAACATGATAACAGCATTCAAAGGGGAATAACTCAAAAATTAAGGAAGCTAGAGTTACGGTTCCTGTGCACTGCACTTCGCATTATCGTGGTATGTAAGCATACCAAGTTTCAAGTCATTCTGACCATAGATGTCAAAGTTATGGGCCGGACAAACCCGCCGCCAGTACGCCCGCCCGGACGCCCGGCCAGACGCCCGCCCGCCCGCCCGCCAAGGGTGATCCCATAATACGCCCCGTCTTTGACGGGCGTATAAAAATGTGAGCAACTCTTCTTAAATAAATCAACATATATTGTCCTTCTTTACAACTTTCTGTGGAAGACATTCAAATTTTTTTCTTGGATCAAATGAGAATTTTCTTTTAAGCATACCACAACAATAGGCACATGGACCTCAACCGCCAATCTTAGTTGAGGCATTGCCAAATTAAAAATAGAATTAATAATGCAATAAATTCTATTAGAATTATTGCAAACTTGGTAAAGATTAATGAGTTGATTTGGTTCATGACAAAAAGATGTTACAATGATTTTGGATGTAACATTGTCTTACTTTTTAAGATCAATGTAACCTTGAATGTTTATCAAGGTCAACAAACTTCCTGAACTTGGTATTTCTTTATACACTGTAGATATATATATATATATATATATATATATATATATATATATATATATATATATATATATATATATTCAAGTTCTTTGACATTTTGGTTCATGACAATAAATAATTAACGGTTTCATACTTAAGTTGACTGTAATCTTGGATATTGGTCACGATCATCAAGCTTTACAAATCCTGTGAAGTTTTATATTTAAAGTTTTTAGCTCCAAAGACTTATGGTTAAGAAAAAGAAGATCTTTAAATGTTTTACTACTTAAAGAAACTTAGACCTTGAATACAGGCCAAAATCAACCTGATTTACAAACTTGGTAGAGCCTTGTGATTTTATGTTTTATGACGTTTTAAGCTCCAATGCCATTTTGTTCTAGAAAATTAGTATAAAGATTCTACTATTAAGGTAAAATTGACAGTGACAGAAAATGTTAGTAAACTCATAACTTAATACATCATCCTGCCCTATATAAAATTGCATGTTTCATGGCATTTTGGTTTGTGACAAAAAGATTTTAAAGGCTTTACTTATTGAAATCACTATTGTTATCTAAAAGCGTTTTTACAATAAAATCCACATTGTTCTTTGCAACTGAAGACATTTTGGAAATTGCCTCGGAGGGGTAAGAGAATCATATGATCTACCTTTAAAATTACCCTCAAACGGTTTAAAATATTTTCATAATGTACCCTGTTTCTAAACCAATACACTTCTTTATTAATATTCTTAATAACATTTGACCAAAAATCTAAATGTCTATGTAAATTTTCAGCAACGAAATGATCAGGTTCCTAAAAACTAACTGTTCAAAAACAAACCGCCTCACCATCAGCAACAGCATCAACAAGAAGAGCAGGGATGGGGTTGAAACATTTTACCATTTTAATCAACCCATTCAAAATTTGAACTATAATTCACACTTGTAGGGTCGAAATCAAAACTAAATTCAGTCTGAAAAAAGTTATGAAAGAAATATAAACATAGAAAAAAATCTTCAACCTTCATCCCACTTGACAAAATCCACTGAGGGAATCCGTCCCCCGGAAAAAAGGGTTTTTCGAAAATACTTATTTTGATTAAACCCTTAACTGCACCAAAAGTCCACATATGGACCAACCATACAACAGTAAACAAATAAATTGACACGATTATTGTTTATCTTTCTTTAACTTTGGACACTCATTTACAAAATGATCTGCAGCTTTACACATGCAACAGGTACCTCTTCTATGAATACTACCCCGTAACCCAGGGACCAGGCCCCAGTTTCACAATCATTCACTCAACTGAGTGTACACTCAACTCAAATTAGGGAATATTTCAATGTCAATTCTTAAGAAATTACACAGTTAAAATTGAATATCTAGTATTATATATTGTTTGGTGTAGATTTGTTGAACAAAACATTAATTATTGTTTCATGAAACTTAATTTTTTTTTAAATATTGATGAGAGAAAAATTGGAATATTTGAGTTGAGTGTACACTCAATTGAGTGAATGATTGTGAAACTGGGGCCAGGTCTACCATACCCAAAATTAGGTGGATAAATGTTATAGGAAATTGTGGCACATACATAAGATATTGGTACCCATAAATGGATAATTGGGCATGGTAGGACAAGGAAAAAAAGAAGAAACCTGATTTTGTTTCTTCCTTATATTTAAAATTTTGTTATTCGCCACAATAATAAACATTCAAGAAACACAAAGCAAGATAACATATATGGAGACCACTGAATTATAAAACTCTGACATATTCAGAAACCTGTAACTTATTTACTTTTGTAAAATTTTATACAGTCATAAATTATTATTATTATTATTATTATACAAAAGGAACAACTTCAAATATTAAATGGTAATACAAATTTATTCTAATTTGACATGATTTATAAATACAACTTAAAAAAGTATAAAACATGTAAATACTACGGAGCGCAGTTAGAACCTCTAGAAATTGTTTTTAAATAATTCGTGGGAACGAATTATAATCCGTGGGAACTTATTATAACACGAAGGAACGAATTACTGATCCATGGGAACGAACCTTAATTCGAGGGAACAAAACATAATCCATGGGAACCAATTATAATTCGAGGGAACAAATAACTAATCCGTGGGAACGAATTATAATTCGAGGGAACAAATTACTTATCCGTGGGAAGGAATTATAATCCGTGAGAACGAATTAGAATTTGATGGAAAGAATTTTTAATACGAGGGAACGAATTGCTAATCCGTGGGAACGAATTATTATGTAAACAGTGCTGAGTTTGCACAATGGCATTAGAGTGTGGTCTGCTTGCAAAGTTTGTATTCAGAATTAAGTTATTTACTACAGTAAATTATTATCTCTCGGTAAACAAGAGTGTTTATGGCAGCGGGTTGGTTCTCTCTAGTTACTCGCGTTTCCTCCACCATCTATACGAACTGGATGCCTCTATATTAGCCAAATAACTTTTACTGGGGCGTGGAGGGTGGGGAATTTACTGACTGGTGCCCAATTTACAATCTTTATTATTCACTTTATAGCACATATGTAATGCTTGTGTTAGCTTGACACAAAAGAGTGTTAATGCTAATAAATTATAATATTTATTCATTTACTATTATTTAAACAACAATTCATGAAATTCGCAGTCGCCTCTTTTGAATACCTCGCACAGTGTTAAAGTTTTCAGATAGCATGACTGAATGAGAAACAAAAATGACCGAAGACCGTAAAAGATTCATTAAGGGACAGGGACGACCATGTCCAATTTGTAACTCGATTTGTACAAACTCGACCAACCAATCCCCTACTCCCACATAATTATCATCTCCAACACTAGACTTTTCATCCAAACTTTCACCGCTGTTTTCTTTCAAACAAGATACTTAATTTAGGCCATCTTATGTATGTTTCCATATTTTAAATTGACTTGGCTGTTTTTTTTGGAGTTTATAGAAATAAATACATTCAAAAACAGCACATGACATGATTGTATTCTATTTAGTGCATTACTCAATACTCATAAGAGCACATCCTTTTCGTCAGACTGAGCCATTCTCCGTGTTTTGTTTGAAATCAATTTCAGTTTCTTTATTCTGAGCCAGTTACTACTATTGACCAACTAAACTGAATTAACAGCCATTAATTATTTCATAATTATAAAAGTGAATAGACTACTTATCCACGTATTGAAAACAAGAGACCCGTGTCTTATCGCTCAACCGAGAATATTTTTTTTAATTTATATTGTGATTAATTATTATTATTAAAGGATTGTTTCAAGAATTTTACCTCCTTTGATTAGGTAGCAAAGAAACATTACCCGGAATAGTAATCATCAAGACGGTAACACAATAGTTTGGAAATATCTGTGTGTGACCTTGACCTTGAAGAATTCTTCTCAAGTGTCTTCAAGAGACATAAATGTAATATTTCATATCAGATAAAGACCTCACATTATCAAGATTCAAATCTTTCCACGCTAGCAGCATCACTTTCTTGGCCTTATCCAAGCTTGAGAGCCTTTGCGTTCATATAGACTATAAATCACAAAAAAACATGCGACTCCATGCATGAACACATATAAAATGCAATACACAATCCGGAACTGCAGTATCCTATGTAAACAAACACGGCTGACACGGTAAAAAAGCGCATTTACGAGATTTAACAAGAAAGGTTTATAAACATATGTATTTTAGAGAAAATAAGATATATAATAATAATAATAATAATAATAATAATAATATGAATATCATCAAAATAAATGTGTTATTATTTGTGGACTATATTTCAGTCGAAAGTCATGTTCTCGGTCTGAGATGCGCGTGCTCGTTCCGTCTACTCGTGCATGTGCTGTAATAGTGAAGTTTTAAGTCTAGGCATCAACGAATTATTTATTTGATATAACACACACACACACACACACACACACACACACACACACACACACACACACACACACACACATATATATATATATATAGAGAGAGAGAGAGATTTAAATGATTTACCATAACACTGATGAATGCAGAAAACATTAAACTATTATCTCAGTCTCCAGCCGTACCTCCTGACTGATAAATAAAAACTCCTGACAAATAAATAAAGAATTTAACTATATGTTTCCGACCGTACCTCCTGACTGAGAAATAAAACAAAGAAAAAATTTACTTACTAGTATGCATATACGCTTTGTCTGTATGAAAAACACTGCATATACACTTTGTCTGTATGAAAAACACGTGATAGATAGCATGAGGAAAGACCGTCAGATGCTCTCCCCTCAATTGCGTCTCAAAGAATGACAACAGGTAAATGAATTCTCGTTCTCTCTCATGTGATGCCACTTACAACACGAGATTTCACCAATATGGAGCACATTCTATCAGTTTGCCCCCATTGAGTGGCCTTCAGAAAATTTGAAGACGTGAGGTTCGTCAGCTGAACAAGGCAAGACAATCTACAGCGCCTAGATATATCCGGCATAAGATAGTCTCCTGTTAACTAAATACAATAATTAGTTAACGACACCAACATTTATTATTATAGTAAAAATTATTATTATTATTATCATTCCCCACCACCAAAACCATATATATATTTGTAATCAGCATCTCAAGGCGCTTCAATTCATATAAAATGTTTTTCATGGGTTACCACTAAGGGGTGGTGCTTGGTGACATATTTTTTAAACTGTCGAGAACCCTACCCCTAAACTATATATTTTCTGGTTCCTAATGATAAAATGTAAAAATGATACAAATGAAAGACACCTAAGGTCCTTTCCCACTGAGGAGTAGGGCTGGGTGGTGCTAAGTAAAGTTTAAACGATTGAGATCCCTTCCCCTAATTTATGTATTTTCTGGTTCCTTAAGAAAATTTGAATAGAGTGTTATTAATAAAGGGCACCTAAGTTCATTTACCACTGTGGTGGTGCTGGATGGTGTTATGTACATGTATATCTTTCAAATAGTTAAAATCCCTTCCACGTATCTGTATATTTTTTTTGTTTATTAAGGACTTTTAAAAAGAGTGATAAAAACCTCTAGGAAATCATTTTCAAGAGAGGGTGGGGGTGGGAAGCCAGAATTTTTAACACCCACCCTCAGTCAAGAAACATTATCTTATGGCATACTTGATTCCATTTCTTAAGGCAAGTTTACAGGATTAAATCCCTATTCAAAGAATTGAAAACAAATTCAATAGCATTATTACACGTTTTTATGAGTATATAACTGCTTTAATCTTTTTGTCAATTATCCATTAATATGTAGGTTATTGCTACTTCAGTCATGACACACGTCAAATCAAATTAAACGCCTCCCAGTTCGTGAAATAGATTTGCTATCAATCAAAGCTGAATATCAAATCAAAATACACCAGCTAATTGTAATTGCCAAATTTATTGATAGGACCTAGGTCAGAAGACAAGGCATGATTTTGATCTATTGAACTTGTAAAATTAACATACATTTCGAATAAAAATTTATACATGCAGATTCGGACTTCCGTAATGAATTGGTTTCTTTTAACAAAAAACGTTGTTGCAATGGTGGGGTATGAGGGAATGAAAGTGAATATTAGAAATTAAAACGACTCGAATTATAATTGTACAATTCAATGTAAACTTTAAATTTACTTGTCTTCCGCCCTTTCTTTCAGTCCGCTTTCGATTACTAGTAATGGATACTATCGATCCATCACGAGATCAGTCCATCAGCAGGCGTATATTTTAGGCAATATATAGATTATGGATGGTGGGGAATCATACGTAACTGGTATCCAAGTTACAATCTCTAGTTAGTGTTGTTGTTGTTGTACAATTGGTAGGTGAAAATGTATAATGTTACAACATTATTTTTCAATATCCCATTACAATTTTTCAACTTATATTTATGCAGCCTGTCATGGGATGCTGGAGAAAACTTGAGTTTATTTAGAAAACCGTCGACTTTCTAAAGCAAACTTACAAACTATAATACACTATGGTCTTTCGAAAATGGATTGGATTCTAGGCAATAGAAGGAACTATGATAAATAAGTGTACACATGCACTTTAGACCACCCAATGCTCAAATATAGAGGTTAAATTGATACATTGTGATACAGTTTAAAATATTTTTGTATGATGTCGCATTTATAAAAACCTGATTTACTCGCTTCAGATTTTTTAAGCGAATAAAACTATCATTCATTAATTACTGTTATTGTCTTGGGGGTTTAGTGGTAAAGGTTCTGTCTCAAAAACGGGAGGGAATTCGTACCAGGCCTAGCCAGATTATACCTCAAACTTATAACAATGCTTCCCCATAAGAGGAATTGTAAAAATTGGAATGGGGTGTTCAAAATGTTGGGGTGGTGGCAGACTTTATTCATTGTGCTTGTCACAATTACAAATTCTTGTTTTTAGTTAATTTTGTTGAATATGAGATTAACTTACTTTGCCAGTTTTGAAAAGAGACGTATTTCACAGATTTGTAATTTGGATTTTTGTTGTAAACGGCAACCAAATGACTCTTTTTTGCTCATTCTGTTGTAATAACTAATAATTCTGTCGTTGTGTATATCATATCATGACACGCCTTTTATTGAAATCTTCATTAAAAATCATAAAAATAAAGTTTGTTTTCAATTAATCTACTTATTTATTGATTAATAACAAAAGTGAAAAATCACTTTTTTTTAATTCAACAAAGCAAAAGTGGTTTTCATAATGATGCGTTTACAAAATTTCAGAAATTCCTATTTCGGTGACTCTTTTGCCTCAGAGGCCGGGAACTACATTAATTCATCCTATAATTGCTATAACATGATAGCATGACATATGAAGTTGTGGAGAAGGAACCAGTCATCACCCATTAGAGCTATGACAATGTCGGTTTAAAAAAACGAAGTGTTCTATAACGCATTTTTTATGGATTGGATTAATGGAGTTTTACGCCTTCTATCGAGACGGTCAGTTTTTGAAAAGTGGAAGAAACCGGACTGACTTGACAAAACTATCTATCTTCGGTAAGCGAACTGAAAAGTTTTCTCACAATAGGATCTGCCCAAGTGGCATCGAACCTACAAGATGAAAGACATTATGATGTGTAAGCAAGCTCTTTAAACCACTCGGCCACAGAGGCTCCAACGCAATATTTGACTTATATGCATGAGACCATCTTTAAACTTCACCTTTTGATGTAAAGGTCTACCCATATTTGCAAACTTCTAATGAAATTTTTGGATTTACTCTCTTTTGATCAGAGAAATAAAAGAACTAGAAGCCCGTGATTTTTCAACCTGGATTGAAAAATTGAATATTGAGACAAAAAGTGTTGAATTTAGATTCTTTTCCGTTGAAAATTGAGCCGCGTCGTGGAATTTAATTATTAACCAGTTCTAAATTCAACAACATAAAAACACATATTGATAAATTGATATTTACAACTATGATAAAGTGAAACTTCCGTAAACCGACACTCCACGGGACCGGTCATTTTGGTCGGTTTACAGAGGTGTCGGTTTTCAGAAGTTTAAAAAAAACGGATTCGAATCCGGTTCGTTCCAGTCCGTTACCAGGTCAGAATTTAGTCAGTTACCGGATATGGCTATTATAATGGTATATTCATGTGTGTGCATTCGAGCGTGTTTGTTAACACTTACATCGTGTAAAGTGATATTTTAAATGTTATTTATATTTTATTTTTATCTTAAACAAATCAAACAATGAAACAATGTGCATACATTGTCATCGTAGTTGTAATACGTAGTTCTTATCGTTAATTCTACCCGTCTTCGTTTCGCAGGTGTACCCATCTTGAAACACAATGTCAGATTGATGCCGATGTTTGAAAACTTACTATTTTATGATCAAGAGAAGAGACCATATCAATCATTCAGATTTTAAAAAAAAAAGGAAAAGAAAAAAAAAGAAACTTTTTAAGCTATTTTTAGTGAAAAAAATAATAAGGACAATAATTTTAAAGCTGTATTAAGTTTTCCAAAGAAAAAATTAAAACGGTGCTAATCTAAGTAATAATGTTCCTAATGAACAATTTTACATTTGGCTCAATGATAAAGGCTCGAATAAGTACAGAAATTACAGTATTTATCCAGCGAGATGCAGCATTTGGGATCTAATATTAGAACATGGTTACGTCATCAAAACCCGGGTCATTTAAACACAACTTTCAAAACGGTGAAATACGATAAATTAAACACAGAACTTCGATGAATTTATCATTTCAAATGCATCTGGATATTAATGAAGGACGATTAATGCAATCTGTCATGTTTCACCTTCGATTCTACGGTTTTTTCGCACATCCGTGCGCATGCTCCAAGCTCATAAGTTAATGTTTTAAGTAATCAGCGACCGTATGTAAACAGGTGTTATACATAGCCCGCGGTTCTCGTCACGTGCAGTCATTCGTGACCATTCAAACGTTATTTGTTCCACAGGAAATGTCGGTATTCGGAAGTTTATTTACTGTTTAGGAACAATCGGAACACCTCGGATGTCTCGCACACTCAACAAATATTTGTTGAGTGTGCGAGACATCCGAGGTGTTCCGATTGGTTTAGGAAGCCGATTTGGGCTGACAAATTATGTCGGTGTTCGGAATTCGGAGGTGTCGGTTTTCGGAAGTTTTTATTACATGATTTATATAAGAATAAATCCGTCCCGAGCAGACAATTAATGTCGGTTAAGGGGGGGTTGTCGGTATCTAGAGGTGTCGGTTTTGGGAAGGGGCAATTTTTTTTTACAAAGTTGTTTTCATTTACGCATAATTTTTTTTTTCATTTCCGCATATTGTTTTTTTTTTTTCATTTCCACAATCAACATTTTTACAGATACAGGTAAACACCAGGTGTCATAATCCTAATCTGTTAATCCCCTGTCATCATCAACTACCTGTCTTCAATAGATCAAGTTCAAAACCTTCTCAGTACCATGACAAAAGAATGTCGAACAAACGGAGTTTTATTTAGACACATTGATTCTGAGATCGGCCAGACTCCAACACCTGTCATCAAACTTTTGATTTAGAGAAAAGTCGTCTAAAACGCTGCAGAAACTTGCTCACTGACACTGTTGATATATAAATATTATCTTCTCTACTAATTTTCCTACTGATCTCTCTTTGACTTATTCCAGAGTTAGATAATCTCACAATTTTGTCTCTAAAAAATTGCGATATACGCGTAACTGCAGGCATTTTTAATGAACTGATGTTTTTTAGATAACGATCAAGGGGTCGAGTGGCCGAAAAAGTGCCGAGGAGCCGAGCGGCCGAAAAGGTGCTGAGCAGCCGAAAAAGTGCCGAGCAGCCGAAAAGTGGCCGAAAAACAGCCGAGCGATTGACAGCTCCGAAAAGGTGCCGAGCTATTGATAACTATTGGCCGAGATATAACTGCCGAGGGGCCGAGACGAGCTGCCGAGTCGGCACTAATTCGGCACTGAAGTGTTTAACTTTCGACAGGCCTGTACTGTACGTTAACGTTAAACTTGGAGCTTAAGTTTTCAGAGACTAACAGGGGAAAATCCTGTTTGATATAGCAAAACCATACGTATAGAGAGTTCCATGTATTGAAAAAAGGTGATGTTGCCTACCTATGCAGTTCCGTAAAATTTTGTAGGGCAATCATTACAGTGGATTCTGAAGGAACAACAATTCTAAAAAACAAGTGTAAGCATTCTCATAATTTAATGTAAAACGAAGGATTAACAACAGGTAAATTGCGGAAATTAAAAGAAAAAAATGCGGAAAAATCATTTTTTTCTTGCGGAAATGACATCTTTTTTTGCGGAAAAATCATATCAAATTGCGGAAATGAAATGCACCGTTGGAAAGTTACACTGTATATTCAATTTAAAATTTACAGTTAATTTATATTTGTTGTTTTATATCAACACAATGTACATTCAGTTTTTAAATTCCAATTTGATAGTCTATAATTATATACATAACATAAAATATTTTAAAAATCAAAGTACTAAAAAGACTGGAAAGTGGTTAGCCTGTTAGCTCGGAAAGTTAAGATAAAATTTTGATTATGTCATTTTTAGTCCCAGAAGAAATTTTATTTCTCAACAAGAGACCCATGGGCCTTAACGCTCACCTGGTGATATTTTCAAAATTGTTCGCAAAGTGCATAGAAAATATATTAATTACAGAAACTTTCCAAGTTTTCTCAAGTTTAGAACTGCCATAATCAAAAATATTTAGTTCATTTCATTTATGAGTAGCTAATATGCATATAGTAACTATAGTACAATAAATAATTTCCAAATCATTAATCATTTCACTACGCTTATGCAAACTTTACCTTGAACTTTAAACTGGTGACATTGAATCATACATAAAAATGATCATTACATCAATACCTGGAATATTTTAATATACACGCCTATATAAAAAGTTTATAGTTTTCAAATTAATTCAAAATTTTAGTAATTTTCAGCAAAAAATATCATTTCAGGGACAACAACTCCTACATGAATTAACCTATTGTTACATACCTTGGTAATTTGTTAGATTTCGTCATTTTGAAAACATTTTTGCAATGAATTGCTTTAATCTATCTTGTTTAGTTTGCTAGAAAATAGCCTAAAACTGCAAAAATCAGGTCATGACTTTTATCTTTGACCTTGACCAAATTCTGAAGGTCATTTCAAGAAATAACAAAACTTCAAATCCCATGTCAATATATGTTGAAATAGTCAGATTATAACCATTTGAACATATTTTACGATATTTTCAGTTAAACGCAAAAATGCGTAACCTATTTTCAGCCGAATTTTGCGATTTGTAAAATTTATATACTTAAGACTCTAGAGAAGCTGAAAATCAAATCGGTTTTTGTCTACCACGTTTGGTTCAGAGGAGAAGATTTTTTTTAGGTTTTTTCAAATTTAAATCACAGTGAGCTAATTTCTGTAGCTATGTCAACTAAAAGTACAAAATTGAAAGTGCACTCCCAGTAACCCTTCATGTGAATTTGACAAATATTTGCCTGGTAGTTTCAAAGGAGATGTCGAATATGTGAGTCACAGATGCACACGTGGACATACGAACACACGCTGAGACATGCCATAAGCTCACATGGCCTAAAGGTCTGGTGAGCTAAAAATAAATAAATAAAATAATAAAGTTGTGATTTAATACTTAAAACTGCATTAAGTTTTTCATTTTTCTGAATTTTTTTGATTTTCTAAAAATATATTTTTTTTAAAAAATAGATATCCTTTAACCACGATCCGTGACATTCATTTTCTAAAATTTCATTTCTTTTAGCTGTAAATAAACGGAATCCTCTGACCGGTTGGTCAGTGTTTTACGATGGTAATTATGAGCTTGGAGCATGCGCACGGATGTGCGAAAAAACCGTAGAATCGAAGGTGAAACATGACAGATTGCATTAATCGTCCTTCATTAATATCCAGATGCATTTGAAATGACAAATTCATCGAAGTTCTGTGTTTAATTTATCGTATTTCACCGTTTTGAAAGTTGTGTTTAAATGACCCGGGTTTTGATGACGTAACCATGTTCTAATATTAGATCCTAAATGCTGCATCTCGCTGGGTAAATACTGTAATTTCTGTACTTATTCGAGCTTTTATCATTGAACCAAATGTAAAATTGTTCATTAGGAACATCATTATTTAGATTAGCACCGTTTTAATTTTTTCTTTGGAAAACTTAATACAGCTTTAAAAATTATTGTCCTCATTATTTTTTTTTACTAAAATAGCTTAAAAAGTTTCAAAAGTACAAAGGTCAAAATTTTTTATCATAATCACCTGTTGGTTATTGTGATCTACTTTCAATAGCTAAGGCAATCAAAAGTAAAGACTTAATAATATTGACCCGATAATGGATCAAAAGTGATGAAATTTATTGAAAATTTGAAGCTCATCTGCACTCAAGCACATACACACACAGACTGCCTTGTAATAACTCATTATTATTTTGTTTTTCTTTATTAGAGATTATCAAGATTTAAATCCAAGGTCTTTCACCACTACAGTTTCATTTAGGATTTTGTCAGAACCAACTTAAGCATTGTTGTGCACTTGGTTTATCTCAACCATGTGGCATCATCCATGAATTAACTATATTAATAAAACGAACATACCAGTTCTTGTCCATATCACAATCCCAAAAACAAAGTAAAACTTTGAAAACTGGCAAAACCAGTTACACGGGTGCTCTGGAAGGGTAAGCACCTCCTGTCTAACTAGCTACACCCGTCACGTGTCTAAGTGAAATGTTACTGACAGGACACAAAAAACCCATATTTCACTTTCGTGCAAGTTCAACATTCGGTTACCACATATGATTATGGGGTTTTAGCACCAAACGAATTTGTGTTTGGAAGATTGGTTGAGATTAAATTATAAACAAAGGCTGACAGAACGACAGCGTTATCACTTGCACATCTCATTCTTAAACAGCTTTAATGAAGAGCAACACTAATTTAAACGTTTTTTTTTATTAAAAGTTTTCTGTAATATGCACAGGCAACTTTACAAAAAAATCTGTAAAAAATAAAATGTCTGTAAGGTTGAAAAAGTAAAGTAAAACAGTAAACATCCAACCAACCGAAGACACAAAATTAAAAAATGTGAAAACCTCAACCAACAAATAAACCTTACAAATGTGAACATATTTATGATAAATCTGTATGATAAATCGTATTGAAGTCTAAAAGCACCATCTCTTTATGGTTCTTGAGCAACATGAGTAAACATAAATAAAATCTTTATGATATATTGTAAAACTATAGGAATCAACTCACTTGAGTTGATGAACTTGGAACCAAGTCAGTTATATATCTTCAATCAAGCTTTATACCAGCGATTATATCTTCAAAACAACATATTTTGACATTTTATCTAATATAGATAGTAAAACAGACATATTTGAAGGGAAAAACAACAACAACCAACCGATAAATCCCTAGTTGTCTCCGTTGATAAAAGATACATTCTACTGACTTTTGTTTGATAAACTTCTTGTATTGTAATAAGTTAGTTTCTCATTACAAATTTCAATAACTGAATTCTCTCAAGGAGATAAACTGAAGCTCAGACTGTAACATTAGAAAAATCCAATTTTCAATAAGTGATAATATAATTGTTTGTTTGTTTTTTGTTACTTAAATGTTAATTTGTAGATGGGTGGCATATTTTATGTACAGTCAACTTCGGTTATTCGAACATCTATAATTCGAATACCTTAGGTTATTCGAAGTTCTTTGTTCGTCCTGATCGCCCTGCACTATATCTTCTTATTGAAAAACTTCTTTTATTCGAACTCCGTAATTCGAATACCTGCGATTATTCAAACCTAATTTAAGCCCTGCGTAGGACTTTTCAGTGGAAATATACCCCCAAAAATTTGACATTTTTATTCATCTCTAAAACGAAACTACTCTCACCTGTACTATTTAATACAAACGAGTATGGTTTCACCTTTACCCGTTGGTGTTAACCAAGCGTAACTGACATTCATTTTATAGACATGTGTACGCCATGTATTGTCCATCATAAGCCATGTCATTAACAAATTAAACGTAATTGTTCAACTAACAGTAATTTTAATCCCAGTTGTAACAGAAAATGGGCTGCACGTGTGTGGCGATACTCAAGTAAACGATAAAAAGAATTCTGTTGACCACGGTTACCATCATCAAAATTTAAAAAAAAAAAAAAACGGCACCTGAATATTAATTTAATATTCTTATATAGCCTAGTCGGGAAATTAAAAAGAAATTTTTATTTCGCAATAAAGGTTGACAGAGACGTTTTACACCTTATTCACATTTCAATTATAGAAATTATATGAACCCGTTCATGCATCTTGTTCTTCCTCTTGATGGTTGTGTCGTTTGTATTACCTCGCATATTTGATTTCGTACCCAATGGCATAAATTTTGATTTATATTGAAATATGTTTTTACGAATAAATCATGATAGGTCATGACATTATTCTTATAAACTCACACCGATAAAACACTTCCAATGTACAATATGATGCTGTTGTGTCTTAAGATAATGTAAGATCGAAGTTTGAAGTTTCAAAATTCACTTATTTGATTATTCGGTGGTATTATATGTACACTTTTATTACAATTGGTGACATTGGTATGACACATTTGTTACATTTAGTGGCAGAGGTATTAGATATTATCACAATTGGTGACGTTGGTATAACAGTATAATGACACATTACATCAGATATGCTAATTATCTACCTGGAATTCATTTGCACAACATTTAACAAATATAAAAGGTAAGACAAACAGGTATATCTTTCTGCATTTATTTACACAGATTACAGTCTAAACCTCACAGTCAATTTAAAGTAAAAAAACTTCTCCTTAAGGAGAAATGATTGAAATTGTAATGGGAAACCAGTCCATTGTGAAAAAATATATATATTGGTTAAAATTTACTTAAGTTTATTAATTCTCAAATATACTTACTTCTTTTTCCCGCTATTTATAAAATTAAGATGAAACATAAAAACAAATGAAATTACATGTCTGCAATGTTCAGATTTGAAACAAACAACCTACATGAAAACATCATGAACAATGAAAAAAGTTTTATCAATTAAAACACAAAAGGCCCATGGGCCTTAACACTCACCTGAGGATATGTCAAAAATTGTTTGCAAAGCGCAATATTCTTATATAAAAGTTATTAATTTTCAAGATAATTAGCAATTTAAGTCTTCTTTTACAGCTGTGACCTTGAACTTTCAACGTATGAACTTAAACCATATATCAAAATGATCGATGTCTCAATACCTACAATATGTCTATACAAAAAGTTAATAATAAGCAATTTAAATCTTCTTTTGCAGCTATGACCTTGACATTTGAACATATGGTCTTGAATCATTTATAAAAATGATCGTTGTCGCAATACCTACAATATTCTAATATACATGCCTATACAAAAAGTTAATAATTTTCGAGATTAGTTTTTAAGTCTTCATTAACAACTGGAACCTTGAACTTTCAACATTTGACCTTAATCCATATATCAAAATGATCGTTGTCGATATACCTACAATATTCTTATATACATGCCTATACAAAAAGTTAATAGTTTTCAAGATAATTAGCAATGAAAGTCTTCCTTTGAAGCTGTGACCTTGACCTTTCAACATATTACCTTACACTATATCTAAATGGTCGTTGTCGCAATACCTACTATATTCTAATATACATGCCTATACAAAAAGTTAATAATTTTCAAAATAATTATCAATTTAGGTCTGCTTTTGTAGCTGTGACCTTGACCTTTGATCGTATGGCCTTGAACCATATATCAAAATGATCATCAAGTCAATACCTTTAATATTCTAATATTTATGCCTATACAAAAAGTTAGAAGTTTTCAAGATAATTAGCTATTTAAGTCTTCTTTTGCAGATATGACCTTGACCTTTGAACATATGGCCTTGAACAGTATATCAAAATGATCGTTGTCGCAATACCTACAATATTCTATTATACAAGCCTTTACAAAAGTTAAAAATTTTCAAGATAATTAGCAATTAGATCTTCCTCTGCAGCTGTGACCTTGACCTTTCAACATATTATCTTGAGCCATATATCTAAATGGTCGTTGTCGCAATACCTACTATATTCTAATATACATGCCTTTACAAAAAGTGAATAGTTTTTAAGATAATTAGCAATTTAAGTCTGCTTTTGTAGCTGTGACCTTGACCTTTGATCGTATGGCCTTAAACCGTATATTAAAATAATCATCAAGTCAATACCTACAATATTCTTATATACATTTCTATACAAAAACTTAATAATTAGCAATTTAAGTCTTCTTTTACAACTGTGACATTGACCTTTCAACATATTATCTTGAACCATATATCTTTGAACATATGACCTTGAACCGTATATCAAAATGATCGTTGTCGCAATACCTACAATATTCTAATATACATGCCTTTACAAAAAGTTATTAATTTTCAAGATAATTAGCAATTAGATCTTCCTCTGCAGCTGTGACCTTGACCTTTCAACATATTATCTTGAACCATATATCTAAATGGTCGTTGTCGCAATACCTACAATATTCTAATATACATGCCTTTACAAAAAGTGAATAGTTTTTAAGATAATTAGCAATTTAAGTCTGCTTTTGTATCTGTGACCATGACCTTTGATCGTATGGCCTTAAACTATATATTAAAATAATCATCAAGTAAATACCTACAATATTCTTATATACATTTCTATACAAAAACTTAATAATTAGCAATTTAAGTCTTCTTTTTCAGCTGTGACATTGACCTTTCAACATATGACCTAGAACCATATTTCAAAATGATCGTTGTCGCAATACCTACAATATTCTTACATACACGCCTGTACAAAAAGTAAATTATTTTCAAGACAATTAGCAGTTTAAGTCTTCTTTTGCAGCTGTGACCTTGACCTTTCAACATATGACATTGAACCATATATCAAAATGATAATCAAGTCAATAACTACAATATTCTAATATGCATGCCTATACAAAAAGTTAATAGTTTTCAAGATAATTAGCAATGTAAGTCTTCTTTTGCAGCTCTGACATTGACCTTTGAACAAATGACCTTGAACCATATATCCAAATAATCATCAAGTCAATGCCTTTAATATTCTTATATACATGCCTATACAAAAGGTTAATAGTTTACAAGACATAGTGACAAATATATATCCCCATTAAGTGCCTTTCGATTTTCCCATTTTGAGCCCCATGGGTATCATTTGTGCAAATCTAAAACTAGATAACCTAAGGATGCTATGAGTGAAATAACTTGTATATCTCTTGTACATTCGGATGAGAAGATTTTTAAATTTTTCACTATTTTCCCCTTTTGGAGCCCCAAGGAGACATAACTCCTTCATTTGTGCAAATCTGAAAGGGCTTCACCCAGGCATGATGGTAACCAAGTTTTATTAAATTTGGCACAGTGATTTTTTTAGAAGAAGATTAAAATGTAAAAAATTTACGCACGACGGACGAAGATGGGTAGCAATACCTCATCTGAGCTCTCGGCTCAAGTGAGCTAAAAATGTACAGCTCTTTAATGAGATATTGATAGACTTTTAATTTTGAAAGGCTTATTTGTCAGAAAATGTGTGATGTTGTAATCAGTTTCAGATTAGACACCATTTTGACTAGACTAATTACTATGCTTTTGCTAGGGTGTAAAACCTCAATACCTAATGTCAAAATTGATTCTGCAGTCTTATTTCAAAACAAGAGATCAAATAAGCTCACTTGACAAATAATGACTGATCAAAATGTTTTGATACAGAAAAATCATTTATGTCATTTTGTAATTTGCATTGAACAAAATAAATACAAAATTGAAACTTTCAAAAAAAATCTCATAGAGTATGAAAGAATAAATGTACAATACCCAAAATGACATCCTAAATACACAAAAGGTCAACACCTTAGTCATGACCTTGGAACAAGACTTCATTACGGATATCTTTCGTGTCAGAATGTTTACCATTAGTAATAATAAAGCATTTCAAAACTTATCTTACCAAATGTTATGACACTGACATTTGGTGTTTTTTGCAGTTAGAAAAATAATGCCTCAAAACTTAAAAAATTAATGCTTGCATTGCAATATTTCAAATAAATGTTAAAATAGAAGCTAAAGAACAAAGGTCAAAATCTATGTCAAAATCTTTGCCTTTGATCTCGGTCAATTTATACTAGCTATTAGTATTTTTTATAAAAAAGTCATGATCCTGACTTATAACCCTGCTTCATGTATATAAATTATACTTTAAAACATCTAAGTAAAACCTACATAAAAATATTATTAAAATAAGAAAAAAGGTGGTAAAAAGCACAAATCTAAAATCTCGATGATCCTTTGACCTTAAACCATTTAAAGGATGGTATTTAAAGAAAATGACATAATTAATAATTAACTCTAAGGTTACGTTACACAGTTTTTGTAGCCATTACATTGCCCACAAACAATTCTGAATTGCACCTGCATCTACATATACTTTCTAAGTTTCATTGAGATTTGCTCAGAATTTTAGCAGAGATCAGTTTTCATTACAGATGAGATGATAACTTAAACTGCACTGTCTTTTACCATTCACAAGAGTTTGTATTTCCGTTATTTTTATCTTCAAGTGTATAAATACACTTTAACTACTAGCATTTATGTAAAAAAAAAAAACTTTTGCAGTTGAAAACTAAAAAAATAAAACTGACTGTACCATAGGAAAAAATATTAAAATAAATGATGGTAAAAGTATTTTGTGTTATGAGAAAGAAATGCCATATGAATATTTACAAAACAAGTACACAAGTGCTGTAAAGGTTTAAAGAACTGACTGTATGTGGTGGAAAATGTTACATGATGTGATTAAAGTGTACAAATTCTTATTTCTCATAAAATGTCATTACTGAATGTTCATTCTTTGTGTAAAATTATCAAAATCTGTATAAAAATCATTTATTTATAATCTGAATATTTTGTGTTGTTACCAGAACTGGCTCATTTTAAGTATTGACTTTGAGATACATATCAACATTTTACAACAATCATTATACAAATGACAAATTTCCTCACTACAGTTGTCACTGTAGAAAAGATTAAGAGACTTACAAGCTGACACCCTGGTAAAGATAATTCCACTTTTTCAAGATGATCAAAATGGGAATGGTAAAAGTATCCAATAAAAGTCATAGACCTACAGCAGTAAAAAAAAACTAAACATTTGAAAGAAAAACTAAACTAAGAGGTAAGACACTGTGATTTTGAAAAATGAACTTAACGAAAGTAAAATCCTAACCTTACCATTTCCCATTGTATTGGAGATGTAAATCTACTCAGTCATGGTAATTAAATAATTTAGGCAGCATGGACTTTACCACAAGTAACAAGGCACTCCCTCATGTTGCAACATAAACAGAATTGGAATATAAACTAGAATTTTCTAATTTTTTCGGAGGAGACTAAGTTAGACAAGCTTTTGCATATACTTTAGTCAATAGATCAATCAATCCATTCATGGTTGTCAATAATTTAAGCTTTTTAAATTACCTTGGAAGATAAAGAAAAATATCAATGGAATCCGGGGATGTGATCCCTAGTATTTATGCTGCATATCAACTTGATATGATAAAGATGTGTAAACCTAGTAAGAGGATTCTATCTTGAATATCTTGAAAAACAAATCTTGACAAAGGATAGGTAGATAGGTGCATGGATAGATAGACAGATGGACAGACAGACCGAAGTCGTAAACTACTGTGAACCGCTGCCATGTGATGTATATTTATACCAAGTAATCTATCTTAAATATTTTGGAAGATTTAGCATGACAAAGTGACAAACTGATAAACAAACATAGATTGACAGGCAGGCAGACTTTATCCTGTATATGCCCAAAACTTTGTCTGGGGTGTTATTATGTTAAACATGTTTAATCTTGTGACAAAGTTAACAATTTCCTATTTTTGTTTATTTGTAGGAGATCATGTCTGCCATTCAAAAGATGAGGGAGATTGCATAAGGTTGACTGGTGAGACAATTTTACATTTAAAAGTTGGATGCCCAGTGATGTTGATTGTTAATCTCTGTGATGAACTTGTGAATGTTCTGACAGGAAAAGTAACTAAAACATACAGGGACTATGTAGAAGTGTATTTTCATTCAACTGATAAGTTTGTTGAAATAAAGTAGTTTTCGTTTACAAAATATACTCCCAGACTGAAAAAAAAGATGTCGGTAGTAGGATTCAGTTTCCATTAAAGTTATGTTTTGCTATGACAATTCACAAATGTCAAGGGAGTACAATTAAGAAGGTATACCTGGATTGTAAAAATTTGTTTCAGTAAGGCCAGCTGGTTGTTGGTTTAAGTAGAACACCAATGAAAAAAGGATTACGTGTTGTAAATTTCACAAAAAATTATTTAGGATGCCACCGCCGTCAATTAATGACTTTTTAGTAGACTCCTATTTCCCCAGTTTGAGGACCTGTCATGTTGTAAAAAAAAAAAGGCTTGGATTTTTATGTTTAATCCCAGAAAATGCCACATATTTTCATGATATGAATATTTAAAAATTTAAGACTTGTGATAAAATTTCAAGAGAAGATAAACTGGATTTACTTGAGACCATTGGTAAACTAGACCAAATAAAAGACGTTGAAATTCAGTTTCATTTGCCCCCACAAGTTGACATTAATTCATTGCTCACACAATTAATGTTTACAAGTTGTTAAACAGAACAACGAATGTTAGAAAACCAAGCTGTTGTGTATTTAATGGAAAATTCCAACAAATCATTCACTGAATTTTACAACGAAAGTAACAAATTACTGACTAATGAAGACTATAAATGAGGATGAGATATTTGTTTTCAAACAACCCTTCACCGGAACAATACAACATTATTTCTAAATTAACATCTGCAGTCAGAAAACATCTCTTAGGTTTAGAAGCTGAACCCATTAGAAAAGAGGCTGAAGAACAAGCTAAGAAAGAAACGGGAAAAATTTTTCAGGAATCTGTTGGAGGTGTGGGAAAGACAAACTGCAAAAATCGGGAAAAAGAAAATTATAAATACAATGTACAACAGAAAAAAAGTGAAAGAAATGGGTAATCTTCTTAAAGAAAAAAACTTTTGGAGCATTTGGAAGCAAGGGAATCAGAACTAGAACTAGAATATTCAGTAGAAAAAGAATCATTAAAGGAATTGAAAGGAAGCAAAACATTAGAAAGGGGTAGACTAATGTAACAGACAAATGTTCAGTCTTTTTCTAGAAATTACATTCTAAAATCAGATCCTTACAAACACATAAAAATTTAGATATTTATGGAAAAAAATTTTCATCTTTTTAAGATCAAATTTAAATGAGGATGGTAATCTCAGAAATGAATGGAGAAATGTATTCCCAGCATTTGAGAAAAGTGAAGAAATTTTCAAAGGAAAGTCTGAAAATTGAGAACCTTGATGATTTTGATGATGAATGGTATTGCCAAACTTACACTGAAGAAATGGCAAATGAAAGTATGTTCATGTTATAATAAGAGGCGATTATGATGTGAAGTAAAAATAAATCAAAATTTTATAGCCGCTTTTATTGTTAGTTTAACTGTCAAAATTGTAACTCTTTACATCATCCCATTCAAAAAGTGATAATTTCAAAACTTTTAGCACTATGATTGTCTGTGAAACTGTCCAAATAATACCCACAAGGTTCTTGTACCCTTCACAATCACCCCAACCCTTAAAAGTGAAACTGTTAAAGTAAAAGTTCAAGCACTGTGAATTTGTTCACAAGGAAACCTTTTTCTGATAATATTCTGTCTAGATTCGAACCCACAACCGCAGTGCTTTCGCCTATAGACCATTTTATTATTGCTACAATGCCTTCATCACTCTGCCACTGTAGCCGTGCTCAAAGAAGCCACTGATAGGTTCTCATGGGTGGTCTTTATAGACAGGTGTGTGAATGTTGATGCATGGTTCTATTTCAAGATCAGTTTCTTTTTCTCTTTGATAATAAACTTAGTAAAGAAAATTTAAGCAGAATAATCTTGACTTATTGTTGCCCTTTTTAATCAAAGAGGTAAAATGTGTGAATTATTATATAGGGGGTCGAGAAATTTTATTATTTGCCTTGTTACATATTTGTCTGATGAAAAATTATTTTTTTATGGACCTATTTAGTAATAGTCTGGAATAATATAGTTTTAGTACCTGTAGTATTTTCTGGTTAGAAAAAAAATAATATTGTATGGTTGCGTATGAAATATTCATTAGACAACAAAATACTCACTATGAAATAGTAAAACCATCATTTTCCATTTTTTTAAAATTTTTTTTCTGTTTGAAATTTCCCACGAAAAATTTATTAACTGCGGATGTATTTTTTGATACTTCTTTTCTTGATACGAATCACGTGCGATGCCTTCCGAAAAGACAGTCAACTTCCGGTCCATGATGTACATTTGTAAAAATATTTTAAAACCAGGGTCTGTACCGTCGTTAAATGGGGAAGTAGGCTAAAAGGTATGTTCGATCATGAAATTTATTCAATTCCCGAGATGTTGATGCGCGCTGAGCCTCTAGATCTCTAATTTCAAATGACCTACAGGTTCCCACTGGTGAACTACATTTTATTCCCAACTTACCTGTTGTATGTTGATGCATTTTGATTTTCTACAGTGTTATATTAAGTGATAGCTAACAACAACTCTGAAATGCTATGACAACAAGTACCCCAGTTGATTTTCTCTCCAATTCGTGATGTAGAGTCACCAAATTCCAAAGATTTAATTCCAAAGGCTCTACAACCAAGTTTTTAGCAGCTGACTATGGCAAGTATCTGTATCCATCTACATGTCTACTGCTTCAGAATCATCAGAAATGTTGGACATGTTTCGGTCTTAATTATCACAATCGGTTAGATTTCAGTGTAAAAAAATATATGTTATTTTCTCCATATAAAACAGTTTGAAATGTGCGTTTTTGACTGCTGTTGTGATTGTTACTTCTAATTATCTCACCTTTATAACAAAGTACAAGTTAATGTTTACGAACATTTTTGGGTTAAAACATGCCGCAAAGATCGCCTTGGGAAATTCCAAGTTGAGTTGAGTAATGGTGTTTAACGTCCCAGTCAAGAATATTTCACTTATATCGAGATGTCGCCAGCTATAGGCGAAAGTTTAGAAATTTTTCCTGTGCCTTGCGCTGATGGCATTATACGGCAAGGTTCTTTATCGTGCCATGCCTGCCATGACACGGGACCTCGTTTATTTTAAGTTCCCATCCGAAAGAACCGTGACTTTCATTTCGTAATGCCGAGTGCTTGGCGAAAGAGTAGTCACTACCCACTTTCAAGTCTTGGGTCAGACCCGGCCGGTGTTCGAACCTACGACCTTCCACCTACGGAACCAGCACTCTACCAACTGAGCTACCGCAGTGGCCATTCTATAAAAGTGATATTCGATACAATTTCGGATTTAATATAAACATATTAACAAGCTTTAACTTGGTACTGTTCGCATATAAGGGTACACTTTGCTTGAGTAATTGCAGTTCTTACAATGGCAGTCTAGATTCAACCCTGCACAGCACTCATATCTAATAACAACTACATCCAAGACCTTATTTAAACACAAAAGAAAGGGAGGAAACAATTTTTTCCCGAAAAATAATACAGAAGTGGAAATATATTAATAAGAAAATTAAGGGTAGGACTTCCTTTTGTACCCCCGCCAATGAAATTCTATGTAAATGTTTTTTTTAAACAAAGTCTGCGTGAATTTTTTTTTTTTTTTTTTTTTTTTTTTTTTTAAATTTCACTTAAATGTTTAAAATGGCTTGATTCTCTCATTTTGGACTTTTTTCAGTCAAAATTTTAGTGGAGGATACAAATGGTAGTGCCTCATGTGTGTGTGTTTGTGTGTGTGTGTGTGTGTGTGTGTGTGTGTGTGTGTGTGTCCAGACCTTCTACCACAACGGTGCAAGTTACTTTTTGATATTGCTACAATGGTAGCAAATCAGATTAGAAATACATAAATTTAATACGCATTTAATTCGCAAGTATTTCTGGTCTGCTCAGTCAGTGCAGCGTCCCGCTAGTAATGGAAGATCCCGGTCGCGAGTTCGAGTCCAGGTTCAGCCGCTGCATTTTTCCCTTTCATGGTACATTTGGGTGCTCATCCAATCCTTGGAATTTGCCGACCAACAAGTTGGTCCCCTGGTAAAATCTGATGGTTTCGATTTAAGGGAATTGAATAAAAAAAAAGAAGAAGGTATGAGTGTGGCGGATCGGGCTCGATAGGTGGTCGGGTATCTCAGCCTAGTTTTTGGGAGTTTCTGTGTTAGAGTCCCTGGTGGCTGAAATTGCTCGCACTTTTATGATTTCTGTGAATGTTATGTAATTATTCAACGACATAACCGGAGAGACTTCGACAGTCGATTAACCAGCTTACGACTAGAATGAGATCTTAATAAACATGGTACTTTTAATTATGGTTAAACCGAATTTTCTACTTTTTAAAAAAAATTTTGCGGCCTTGCCCGAACGCCACCCGCATTTTTTGTCAACAATTTGCATTCAACAGGAGTCACATATGCACCCGAATTTTTATTCAATTAAGTTATATTATGTGGTAAAAGCAATTATCGTAAAAGTCATAAATAGTGTTAAACTAACTGATAATTGAAGGTAAAGCAATTTGGATATACCTGCATTGTCTACAGTGGTGGCCTTTTTGGAGGCGTGTTGGAATGCCGATCGTTGATTGGCTAACAGTGTTTATCGGCCTGTGTTGAAAGTTGACCTTTCAAAAGAAATCGACTCACCGCACGTGAATTTTTGCCGAAATCTTTGTAAACCACTAAAAGGGTGAACATTATTTTTAGTTATATGTAAGTTAGAAAAAAAATAAATTAAACGTTTTTTCGGAATATCTTAAATTATTATGAGCACCCCTTTTAAGAGCATACACAAGTCCATTTTAGGCGTGTATAAATCAAAATTTCAGTATGATCCAAACTTTGGCCGAAAATAGGAAAATAGGTTAATCGCTTTATCGCATCTGATTCCATATCTATAGAATTTTTTTTAGAAAAATCGGCTAGAATCAGATCTAAACAAACATGGCTACTTTTAATTCTGGTTAAACCGAATTTTTTGTCTGAATTGTTCCGAATGAATTCTCTCATAAGAGATAGTCAAAAACATAAGGTCATGTTTCAATTGGATTAAAAGCATTCTTTTAGTAAAAACAATATTTTATTCAACAATGACAATATATAAATTATTTAATGTATACAAAATTTTGGATTCTGGAACCAGAGTTAAACTCATATTAACCAAGTCTCCTACCAAATAAGTACAATAATTATGAAACTACTTTTAAAAATAATAATAATCAAAGATGAATTAAATTAAAAAATTGAACAATGGTTAGTGAGGTGTTCAATTACATGATAATCACACTATAAGGAAAACAAATATCAAGTCAAAAATACACTTAAGACAACAGGGTTAAGTCAAAAGGACGTTAAATCGTTTAGATTGTACAACATAATTTTGGACTGTTAAAAATATTGTTTTGTTTTGATCAAAAGATAATGTTAGGTCTCCAAATAGCAGTTTATTTACACAGAGAATAGGAAAGTCGTTATACGGCTCGAACGTTACTGAAATTTCTGTCATATACCCTTTTTGAATGTCTTTTATGATTAAATTCGGAAATGGTATATAAAATATATTGTTATATACAATTTATAAAAATCAAAAGAAAATGTTCTGCATTTTCTACATGACCTCATATACAAAATTGGTCTAGGACCAAGGTTTTTGCAAAATAATTGATGTTTGAGGTGACTGCATTCTAAACGCAGACGTGAATAAAGAATTTGACTGATTCTTGAAAGGTAATTGAAGTGAGAAGGGATTTTTCTGCAAGTTGATGTATTTTTCAAAAACTGGTAATGTGCTGTGTTTATTTCTTCTTGTAAGTCACTCCAATCTTTAATGTTACGGGACATAAATGAATTATAATATAGGGCAGTTTTACACAATAAGATTTTGGGAACCCCGTGTATTATGGGAATGAATTTGATGAAAGGAGGGTGGAATAAGATCACATAAGTATTATGGGGCTAAATTTTTTAACATTTTATAGAATGGAATTATTCTTTAGTTTATTCTTCTCTTTTCTAAAGTTTTTCATCCCGCTTCAGAATAAATTAAGTGTATACAAGCTAACTTGGTTGCACCGCAGACAATGCGAGCTGCCTTAAAGTTAACTCTAGATTTTTAATTCTAGATTTTAGGTTTTCTGACATATTACAACATTACCGTATTCTAGTAAAGGTCCTATAAAGCTAAGTAGATTGCTTCTAAAATATCACGTGATAAAATATATTTATACTTCCATAAAACAAACAACCTATAATTTGCTTTGGCTAAAATATTATTAACATGATATTGACATGTGAAATATGAGAATAATGTTATACCAAGACGTTTATGTTGTTCCACCTCTCTAATTAAAGTATTATTGATGTAAAGACATGTGTAAAATGGTTTCTTAATTTTTTTTAAGAAAGAACCAGTCTTTTAGTTTCTTTAGGGTTAGATGACACTAATTATTTTTCAACCATTTTTCAGACCATTGATGTATTTTATTAAGATCAGAATTTATTACATTTTAAGATTCTGTAGGATCGTCAACGGTACAGTAGAGTGTAGTATCTCAGCAAATAAACGTATTTTGCCATTGATGTCTGTAACAATGTCGTTAATATAAATCAGAAATAATAAAGGACGCAAGATAGAACCCTGACGATCACCAGCATTTGTATACAACCAGTCAGAACTACATTTTTTTATAACACCCTACTTATTCTATTACTATCAAACCAGCTGAGTAATTTTTATTTATACCTATAGAAGCCACACTCTGTCGAATGCCTTACTTATATCACAAAATGCGAGTCTAACCCCTTTTCCCGAGTCTAAAGTTTTTACAATGCTATTTGAAATGTCTAGTTTAAATATTTTATTACACACTTTTCAAGTTGTTTACCAATTACATTTAAAAGTGAAATGGGTCTGTAATTACTTACATCTTATATATCGGGGTGTTAGCATTTTTCCAACAACCCGGAAAAGTTGAATTAGACAGTAGTTTGTTGAAAAGTTCGGTTAAGGGCTGGCAAAGTTCGTCTATAGCATATTTTAAGAGTCTAGAATAAACAAGATCAGGACCACACGCTTTGGAAATATCAATTGTTTTCTTTGCCCTTTTAAGAAGACGGTTTTTCGTTCGTATCAATCTTTTGATTCAAGGTTTGTCGTTATTCTTTATAGTAATGGTTTTAAAGCAATTTTTAATATATACAATTTATTGACAAAAACAGAACAGCCATAAAATAACGGCGACTAAAGGTTATTGCATGAGTATATTTAAAAAACGTTCAGCAGGCTTTTAAATTCAATTTTAAAACTTATTTTCATGCATACACTAAAACATATACCCAGAGTTTGAATAGACATATTCATCACAAAATTTGTCTAAATACTAAATAAGTACTATAAAAAACTATAGTTTTCCACATTTAGACGTAATATAAATAAATCTCGTTTTTAAATTTTTTTTAGATTACAATGTTTTATGAAACGGTTTGCAACAGTTTTTTCCTCATGACTCCTTTTTTAAGTTGCTTTATCAAGATTTTGGTTTTTTTTTGTATTAACGTGTTCTGATTGTCGTGTTCGTGGCTGTTTTGACTATTGAAATTTTCTTAGTTTTTTAAGCATCAGCTCTATTGAGCTGAGTGCTTTTAGCAATTGTTTGGTTTTTTCATAATTGGCGCTTCTCAATTTTCGCTTTGAAAGCCAATGAAATCGCCCAAAATCCATATAAGGAGTGGGATCGGATGTGGAAAACAAGTGATGAGATTCGTCAATATGAACAATTAGTAAATTATGCAGATTATGGCGGTATTCATACACGTGTATAGTTCGGATATTTTTAATAAAAAAATTACCTAAATGACGCAGAAACGAAAGAAAGAAAGTTTTTTTAATATTTTCATGGAGAATCATTCCCGATTATAATTTTTACATCCGGATTAATCGTTTTTTCGCCCTTGTCAAATGGGAATTCCTCCTCTTGATATATAGGTCAATTGATCATTGCATGCGGGGTTTCCTATATCTCATTCACGAACGGGTCACAGTCTGAGTTAAAAATAGAAGGCATGCGGGAATTCCCGTTTCTGATTGGTCAATTCTTCAGAAGGCGCGCGAGATTTCCGAGAAAGCAATTAACGCCAAGGTTTTTTTTTTTTTTTTTTTTTTTTTTTTTTTTTTTTTTTTTTCTTTTTTGTAAACAGAGATACAACGTGAAGATATGTATGTAAACAAATTAATATATTAAATTAATATTAACAGGTTTATCAATGTTTTTATAGTAATCGATTTTCTGAACAAGGGAGAGAAGGATTTCATCGTTTCGTAAGGTAACTCCATGTTCCACATGAACTTCTGTGAAAGTAATGCTCGGCTTCAGCGATATCGATAGGTCATTAATTTTATCTGGACATTTTATTTTTCATTTTTTCAGATTAAAAATTTATTAAGTCCGAATCGGAAACTTGTAGGGCTTATATAAACTCGCCGCAAATCAGTGATTTTTAATCAACTTCCGATTCAAAATGAACATGGTGCAGTTATCTGGTTATAAACAAATTTTCATTTATTTTTTTAATAAACATAATTCATCTGATTTGAATTTTTCATACCTCTACCGAATTCTTATCTGTTATTAATTTTGGTTTTCTGTAGACCGGATCGAAAACGATATTATTTTGTCAATTTAATTTTAATTCAAATTAATGTGTTTTTGATTGAATTCTGCATTTGAATATCAAGTCAAGATTTTGATTTTTCAGGATTTGACATTTCTCAACAAAATTTAATTTTGATTGTGAACTCTCGGGCTTTTACTATCTCTTTTTCTTGTTTTGATTTTTCATGATTTGAAACTGGGAATAGACACAACTTTCTAGTTAATATTTGAATTCAGAATTTGACTTGCAACACCTTGATTATTCAGAATTTTAATAAACTTTGACATCAGGATTTGAAATTCAGAGTTTTAATAAACCTTGGCATCAGGATTTGAAATTCAGAATTTTAATAAACTTTGACATCAGGATTTGAAATTCAGAATTTTAATAAACTTTGGCATCAGGATTTGAAATTAAAATTTTAATAAACTTTGACATCAGGATTTGAAATTCAGAATATTAATAAACTTTGACATCAGGATTTAAAATTCAGAATTTTAATAAACTTTGGCATCAGGATTTGAAATTCAGAATTTTAATAAACTTTGGCATCAGGATTTGAAATCCAGAATTTTAATAAACTTTGACATCAGGATTTGAAATTCAGAATTTTAATAAACTTTGACATCAGGATTTGAAATTAAAATTTTAATAAACTTTGACATCAGGATTTGAAATTCAGAATTTTAATAAACTTTGGCATCAGGATTTGAAATTAAAATTTTAATAAACTTTGGCATCAGGATTTGAAATTCAGAATTTTAATAAACTTTGACATCAGGATTTGAAATTCAGAATTTTAATAAACTAGTACTTTGACATCAGGATTTGAAATTCAGAATTCTAATAAACTTTCACATCAGTATTTGAAATTCAACAAAAGTTAATTTTGATTGTGAACTCTCAGGTTTTTACTATTGTTATCGAACTTGAGTTTTCAGGATTTGAAACTTTGAGAATACACAACTTTCTAGTTAATATCTGAATTCAGGATTTGAATTGCAACACCTTGATTATTCAGAATTTTAATAAACTTTGGCATCAAGATTTGAAATTCATGTCAGGTTTTTTTTTCTGTGTTTTGAATATATCAGGATTTGAATTGACATCCTTGCATAATTAAATTTTTTTTTTATCTTGCATCAATTCTGAGTGCTTTGACAATTTCTTATTTGAACGTCTGTAGGTAAACATGCCAGGTTTCTAAGAGTTGAAAATAAATAGTAGCTATATTAGACTTAATGGTTATTATATGTTGTTGTTGTTTTCTTTTTTTGAGTATGTGAAAGCAGTATGGTTTTTAAGAAATTTTGCAATTATTAGCAGGCAGTGGCGATTTGATTCATGATATTTGAAACCTAAGAACGAAAGAAAACTTTTATAAGCGAGAAATCAATCATGGGAGAGTCAAGGTTTTATCAGATAGTCTTGGGGGATTTTCACCAAGGTGCCAGTATTTTTTATTCATACTCTAGAGGTAGACAATGTGTTGCAAATTGTGCAGTTGCCATTAGTTATTCTATTATAAAACCATTCCATTGTTGGTCTCGTCATGCAGTTGCCTACATACACTGTCTTTTTAACCTTGCCAATTATGTTTCACTGTCAGAATTTTTCTTGTTGTGACACAACATTGCTATAGGCATATACATCAGCATTTTGTTTGTAACACTTGTCTCTTTCCTTTTATCATAGTTTACTTACCCACTTGGCCGCATCAGTCCCCCTTCTAAAGTCAAGGGCAACTTCCTAAAAACTGATTTCTGATTAAATGAATATTACTGTGCCATAAACATGTATTTTATTAACGTTTGTCTTGATATTAATTGATTTGTTCATACATAAAGGCTGATACTTGAAGATCTGGCCCCAGTTTCACAATCATTCACTCAACTGAGTGTACACTCAACTCAAATATTCCCATTTTTCTCTCATCAATATTTTAAAAATTTTAAGTTTTATGTGGCAATATTTTGTTTTATTCAACAAAACTACACTAAACAATTTAGATATAACATAAGATACTCAATTTTAACTGTGTAATGTCTTAAGAATTGACATTAAAATATTCCCTAATTTGTGTTGAGTGTACACTCAATTGAGTGAATGATTGTGTAATTGGGGCCTGGTGAATATTTGCAGTTGTTTGTTCTTTTCCATGGAATAAAATTTAATCTATGCATTCTTAGTTATTGAAACGTGGAAACATCAATAAACTCGAGATACTTGCATAATTCCCTACACGTCAAAATATTGCAGTGAGCTGATGCTTCAGTACCTTCAGTACTTTGATTTTTATTCAGCCATCCACGTACTAAAACATGTTATTTTTAGTTTGATTGCATTCTAATAGAATTTCACACCTATGCTTAATCATTTTATGAAATGGTCTTGATAGATATAAGGGGGATGCAATGATGACATCTATAAACTGAGGTCAGAGGTCAAAAATTGCAATAAATTTAAAAGTATAAGTGGAGTGGAGTAATGGTGTTTTACGCCCCAGTCAAGAATCTTTCACTTATTTCGAGGCGGTCAGTTCTGGGATGGTGGGGGAAACCGGAGTGCCCGGAGAAAACCACCGACCTGAAAATCTTTCTCACACTAGGATCTGCCCCGAGTGGGATACGAACCTAGGCGGTGAGAGGTACTGTGGTCCGTAAGTGCGCGCTTTAGACCACTCAGCCACCGAGACCCCTTAAAAGTATAAAAAAGCATCGCTATGGCGTAAGAAACTTTGAGTAGGCTTTCAAGATAATACGACATAAAGAGATAAATTAAATAGCAAAATAGCAGAAAAGATTGAATCAAAATTGAATTGTATGCTTGGCGTGTTCTTAGTTGTTTAAACATTTTCTTGACTGTTTTGCTTTTTTAATGTCTTCCTAATAATTTTTAATCATCTTCTTCTTAGTAGCTTTAGCTTATAACGTTTTCTTGGTTGTTTTGATAATTGATGTGTTCTTGTTCATCCTTAATTAGGTATTCCACCCTTACTTGTTGGAAGACTTATTGTTTTTCTTTTCTTTCCGGTTCTCGATTATGATTCCCCCATACAAAAGGTGGAGAAACATATTGTTTTCGTTCTGTTTTTTTTTTTTTTTTTTTTTTTTTTTTTTTTTTTTTTTTTTTTTTTTTTTTTTTTTGCTATTATTATTTAAAATTCTTGGTAGGTTCCTGTACCATTAAAGTTTTGCGATCCAATATTTCTATCCATGGGGGTTAAGTGGAGGGAGGGGGCAGGAGGGTGAGGTCTTAAAAAACATATTTTTCTATGGATACTTACTGTGAAATATATATTTGTAATCAGCATCTCCAGTTGCATTAATTCATATAAAATATTTTTCCCTGGGTGTCCACAAAGGAGGGGTGGTAGATGAGACTTTGTCATAACTTTTAAACTGTCGAGATCCCCACCCCTAAAATATATATTTTCTTGTTCCTAATGATAAAATGAAAAGATTGATACTAATGAAAGACACCTTAGGTCCTTTCCCACTGTTGGGTCGGACTTGGTGGTGCTATTTACATGTACATGTATAACTTTTAAACTGTTGAGATCCCCATCCCTATTTTTCTCTAGTTCCTTATGAAAAGTTGAATAGAGTGTTAATAATAAAGGGCACTGAAGGTCATTCCCCACTGAGGGGTGGAGCTTGGTGATGTACATGTATAACTACTTGAGATCCCTACCCCTTATCTGTATATTTTCTTGTTTATTATGGATTTTTGAATGGATTGATAAAAAACCCTCCAAGAGAGTTAGTGGAGGCAGAATTGTTAACATCCGACGTCATTCAAGAAACACTATCTTATAGCATAGTCGATTTCATTCCTTTAGGCAAGTTTACAGGATTAAAGTCCTATTCAAAGAATTATAACCAAATTCGATAGCATTATTACATGTTTTTCATAGGAGGGGAGTGGAGTGGAGTGATTGTGTTTTACGTCCCAGTCAAGAACCTTTCACTTAATTCGAGGCGGTCAGTTCTGGGAAGGTGGAGGAAACCGGAGTGCTCGGAGAAAACCACCGACCTTCGGCAAGCGAACTGACAAACTTTCTCACACAAGGATCTGTCCCGAGTGGGACTTGAGCCCAGGCGGTGATAGGCACTGTGTTCCGTAAGCGCGCGCTTTAGACCACTCGGCCACCGAGGCCCCTTGTTTTTCAAAGGTATAATTGCTTTAATCTCCATAAAAATGTAGGCTCTTGCTACTTCACAGTCATGACACACGTCAATCAAATTTCTTGTTTTACACACCTTTAAAGTTCGTGAATAGCTTGCTAAAAATCAAAGTTAAATACTTGACCAATCAAAATACATCAGCTAGTTGTAATTGCCAAATTTGTTTTACATCATATATACCACAAAACATGATTAGGGATGTTAAGAATCAAAAGAAGTGTTTGAAGAATTGCTGTCAATCAAAAAAGTCCATCTAGCACACAATAACTTCGCCAATGTCGCAATTGCGAATTTGTTTTAAATTGGCGTTAAAGATCGGCACGTGGCCTTTTTGCGAGTCCAACTGTATCGATGTCACCTGTTATTATCGGTTAAAAACCTGTGGTGTTCCAGCAAGTCGCTGAATTAAGATTTAGGGTCTGAATTAGATATTGGGTCAATGGCGGATACTATATACAAAGAGGCGATTAAATGTGTTGTCTTAGGTGTGACTTCTGAGGTAAGTGTTGATGACTCAATTACTGTTAGGTAAATTACCTTGTGGAAGGGTGAGTGTGCTTAAAAGCATCCAAGCTATTTCTTTATTACGAGATCTGATGTAAGTACAAAACAAATAGTAAACAACATATTAAAGCTACATGTACAATTAAAAATCAAGGAATTAAGAAAGACAGGTGAAAATAGTATAATGCAATCACTTTTCAAAGTGTGCACTTCATGAGTAAACTCAAACTTGAATTTGCGTCCACGACGCAATGTAAAGTTCCCAAATTTTCAGCTTTTGGGTTTTCCGCAATAATTCAAAATGTGAATGTAAAAACTCCAAAATAAATTCGACGTCTTCCAGTTCACCACGTACACCCAGCTCCCATAAATTAATTGACACCTGGAAATTTAGTTAAATTGTGGGGAATATTGATACGGCCTATGTCAGAAGATTGAACGCATGACTTTGACCTATGGAACTTAACATGCAATGTCAGACTTCCGTGATAATTTTTTATCTAGAGGCCCAAAATGGCCCTAATTTGCTCACCTGAGTTTAAATACAACTGGTATGTCTTGATAATACCTGGTAAATCATAACATGTTGCCTCAGTAGAAGTGGTTTCAGAGAACATTATTTTTTTTGTTTAGGATTTTAGCTATGTAGGTCACTGTGACCTACTTTTGGTAGCCATAGCAACCAGAAACACAAATGTGAATGGCAATGGTCTATAGATGCCATTGACTAATATGAATGAAATGTGACCAGTATTGTCTGAGAAGAAATCTTTTGATGGATGGATGGATGGCAGAGTGCCTGTCCATAACAAAAGCTCACATGAGCAATTTTCAGATGCAGATTTAAGACTTTACAGATTTGACACATTAATTAAAATACACATGTATTTTAAACAAAATGTAAAAGTCAACTGCAAATTATTTAAAAACATTTGTTCAATTAGTTTGAACTATGTCACATAACAGTGATTTTGTAAAACAAGAAAATATTTCAAGGTTTTAGCTATATCTACATCTCAGTATTACATGTATTTCAAAAATAATAATTACACTAAAAAGTAAAAATTCATAAAATCTCTTCCATGCACCATTGTTAGTCATAAAATTTAGAAATAAAAAAGTGGCATCACTGGGATTTGAACCCTCGACCCTTGGGATGCTAGAATTGAAAATTGAAAAAGGTCGAAAAAAACGACTTGTATTTTACAGAATTTCATGAAAATTGTCGAACATATGTTTCTTCACATAAGAAAATGATGTTTGGAAAAAGAATTCACCTAAATTTATTCAATATTGTAATTTTGGTAAAAAAAGTACTATTTACAATGTATGAATTATAAACGCAAAAACGCGTAACCTAATTTTTCACAAAAATTATTGTAATTCACATATAAGATGCTTTAGATGCCAAATATCACATCAGATTTTATTTCAGTGAAGTTGTTTTGGAGAAGATTTTTATTTAGGTTTTCATTATGTAGGTCAATGTGACCTACATTTGGTAGCTATGGCAACCAAAAACACAAATCTAAAAGGCAATGTTTATAGATGCTTTTGACCAAGTTTGAACAAAATGTGACCAGAAGTCTCTGAGAAGAAGTCGTTTGAAGCAATTGTTGACGGACGGACGGACGACAGAGGGTCTGCCTCTATTGATACCAATAGCTCACATGTGCACTTTGTGCTCAGGTGAACTAACAAAAAATAGATAAACGAGATTAATTTTTTGTCAAAAAATCAGCATATGAACTATCAGAGACTTAGATGCCTGCCAAATTCAGAACATTCGTTATTCGTGATCAAATTTAGGTCAATATTTATCAGAAGCGAAAAAAGTCAGTTGTCAGGTTGTTGCAACGGTGGGATAAGAGGGGATGAAAGCAAACGACTTGACTTTTAATTTACAATTCGATGTAAACTCGAAATTTACCTGTCCGAGATCCTCTCTCTTAATCAGCTTTCGATTTCAAGTAATAGGTACTAACGATTCATCAAGAGATCAATCGCCGTTCCGGTTGATTTGACAATTGGCTTCATTTGAACTTTTGACACAATTTGTCAATGGTTTATACAGAATAATGGTTATGATATATTCTCATAAAATTTCCTGTTTGAAATTTAACATTCCAGTCAATATGAATTAATTATATTGATTCATCAGCATGTCTAGATTATGGATGGTGGGGAATCATACGTAACTAGTATACCAATCTCTAGTTATTATTGTTATTATTATCACCTGATCATTTCTAACGCAGGATTCCTCCTAGGCACATCAATCAATCTCGTTCAAATTTTAGGGTAGGTTCCTGTACCGTCGGATCATTGAAGAGGAGTAGGATGGTGCGGACTTAAAAAATACATTTTCCGATAACACTTTGCTGTGTACGAAGAATTGCTGTCAATCAAAAAAAAAAAAAAAAAAAAAAAAAAAAAATTACCAAGCCTACAGTAGGAAATGTTTCAAGGTTTCAGGCTGTGATTTAATATACATGTACTAGAAAAATATTTCTAAGTTAGCAGGTTTAAAAAGATTTATTATGTCTTTGGTGTGATAAAAAATTTATTGTTAATTAAGAACTGGAAAAGATTTGAGTAATAGACTTGTTTCCTTGATAATGGGACTCAAGGCATTCTGCCCTGCCTTGACAGCGTAAAGTTGTAGGCTCAAACCTTGGCCAGGTCATCCATAAGATTTTAAAAAAATGCGATATCACTTCCTTGCCTTGTGCTCGGCATTAAAAAGATAGAGTATTGGCTGGTTCACAAGTTGCCAGGATAATGGAATGGGGGTAGTGGTATAGTTTCAAGCTATGATTAAATATGATACAAAACTTGCACTCAATTAGCTTTTTTTTTAATGATTTTAATCATTAGAATGATAAAATGAACTTTCAGAGAGTTAATTATTATTGTTTTACCACCTTAGTCGCGATTTTTCAACTTATATTAATACAGTTAGTTGTGGGATGCTGGTGGAAACCACAGACTTTTTTCTACAGCAAACTAAGTTATAATACATTAGGATTTTGCCATTAAAGTCTAGGCACTGGAAAAAACTGTGATCAATAAGTGTACACATGCACTTTAGACCAATCATTACAGGAGTGTAGATAATATAATTTAAATTATTTGATCATTTGTAATACAGTTTAACATATTTTTGTCTTATGGGATTTTTTCAAAATTTGATTCTTTCAAGAGGATAAGACTACGCATTCATTGATTGTTGTGACTGCCTTTGGGGCTTAATGGTAGAAGGTCTGCCTCAAGAGTAAAGACCACCTCGGTGGCTCAGTGGTAGACTGTCTCGAGAGCGGGGTTCATGACTTCGAAACCTGGTCGGGTACATGTAATTTGAAATTTGAAATATTGCTTCCTCGCATGGTGATCAACAGCAGGATGATAAAATAGCGATTGGTTTATATATTGCTCTGATAATGAACTTGAGGTGGTATGCTTGTCTGCGGCATAAATTTGCTGATGTGACATTACACAGCGTTTTTACCAACCAAACCGGAGGGGGATCAAAATTTTGGATGATTTTAGTCATTGTGCTTGCCAAAATTACAATTCTTGTTTGTTTTTATGATATTTTGTCTTGGCTTTTGACGTATTCGTGGTTGTTTTATCCACTGAAAATATTTTGGTAATTTTCTTGTTTTATTTTGCTTTGGTTATTTACGTTTTTTGTGCTTGTTTTGGCCATTTGCGTTTTTCTGGTTGATTTGGCTGGTAAAATGTATTTGTTGTAGGTAATTAATGTTTTTGAATGTTTGTTTTTGACACGTGGTTTCTTTTCTTGTCTGATCTTCATGGATGTTTTATATTGGCTTGTTTAATCGTGTTTGACGTTTTCGTGGTTGTTTTGCTTAACGGGTTGTTATTGATTGTTTCAGTTCATAATTACTGCTGTTTTTAAGATTTTATTCCTAAAGGCAAGCTTATAGAATTATTATCTTAATTTATAAAATGAAAACAAATTAAATAGCTTAATTATTTCATCATTATATACGTAATTGCTTTAATTTAGTGTGAATTATCTTTTACAAATGGAGCTTCTTTAAATTAAAACTACTCAATCAAAGGATTGGTTACACCCTCAGAGTTATTGGTTAACTTGATCTTAATTTTAAATTTCAAATTTAAATTCTTTTATTTTCACATTGTAAAACAACACAGAAAAAATTACATCGTGTTGTACATAATTCAATACATATACATTAGCAGTGTTAACCAGCAAAAAAAGATTCTCTTATTAATAAAATTTATAATTTTTCAAAGATTAATAAATATTGATTAATTTTTTAAGAAAATAATCTTTTAAATTTGAAAACATTAGGTCTAAAAGGAAACATCGGAAATATTTTTTTTCAGTAATAAAATTTTCTTATACCAAAATATAATGAAAGTAATCTCCAAGTTTTTTATTTAATAAACAGGAATTCCACGGAATTAAATGTCTCGCCTGATCAGTTTATGATCGAGTAGAAAATTCATTTTTAAGATTTAGACTTTCTGTAATATTATTTATTGGTGTTAAAAATAATGTTGGTTTAGTACGCAGTTCATAATTTAAATTGTATTTTTCAAACAATTATCTTTCTTTTCACATAATACTGGATAGCTGAACTATAATTTTTATTGTACATAACACGAAAACTTAAATCACGTCTTATAGAAGAAAGTATTCTTGTTTGTTTGAGTAAAAAAAAATTCTCAATTTTTTATCCAAATCTTGGATCTGCCCTAAAACTAAGAAAATGCATTTTCTCAAAATTTGTATTTTTTATTTAAAATCTAAGATGTATCCCAAAATGGAATTAAATGGTCAACAGGCATTCTATAAAATTTTGGAACTAATCAAACAACATTTGAAATGTAATTCATCAAGATTTAGATGTACTTTCAAAATTTTCTGAAAACGTGTCTTTTTTATAAAAAAAACGAATAAATGTCATTTTTTTAAATACCAATAATATATATTTATGTTCTATCATTGTACTTGCTAAATTCAAAATTTCAAAAAAAAAAAAAACAAAAAATTGAAAAATGGGTCTGTGGGAGAATTTTTCTCAAAATTCCCTTTTTCTGTAAAAATTGCAAGTTTTTTGCCCCGAAAAAAGTTGAAACATCAGATTGCAAACTCATGTAATCATAATTAAATTGCATGATGAACTGTGTTGTAAATTTCATTGAAATAATTATTAGTTTGAGAGATATGGACTTAACACAAACTTTCATATTTTTTCAAAATTACATTTTTCTGTAAAATTGCAAGTTTTTACATCAAAAAGAGTTAAAAACATCAGCTTGCATACTCATGTAATCATAATTAAATTGCATGTTTATACTGTATTGCAAATTTCATTGAAACAACAGTATTAGTTTGAGAGATATGGACTTTAAAGCTGCATTAAGTTTTCCAAAGAAAAAATTAAAACGGTGCTAAATTAATTAACGATGTTCCTAATGAACAATGTTACATTTGGTTCAACGATAAAAGCTCTAATAAATACAGAAATTACAGTATTTACCTAGCGAGATGCAGCATTCGGGATCATATATTAGAACATGGTTACGTGATCAAAACCCGGGTAATTTAAACACAACTTTTAAAACGATGAAATACGATAAATTAAACACAGAACTTCGTTGAATTTGTCATTTGTGACTTAGTAAGGGATACATAACACCATTTCAAATATATCTGGATATTAATGAAGGACAATTAATGCAATCTGTCATGTTTCACCTTCGATTCTAGGGTTTTCCGTACATCCGTGCGCATGCTCCAAGCTCATAATTACCGTCGTAAAACACTGACCAACCGGTCAGAGGATTCCGTTTATTACAGCTAAAGAAATGAAATTTTAGAAAATGAATGTCACGGATCGTGGTTAGAAGATATTTATTTTAAAAAAATATGTTTTTAGAAAATAAAAAAAAATTCAGAAAATTGAAAAACTTAATGCAGCTTTAACATAAACTTTCACATTTTCTCAAAATTCCCTTTTTCTGTGAAAAAGCAAGTTTTTACCCCAAAAATAGTTGAAACATCAGCTTATATACTCATGTAATCATAGAGAAACTGCATATGAAACTGTGTTGCAAATTTCAATGCAATAACCGTATTTAAGAGATGTGGACTTTAAGATAGACTTTCACATTTTGACCTTGCCGCCGCAGCCGACACCGGAAAAGTAACACTAAAGTCTCGCCTTATGGCGATGTCAGGTTCGACAAAAACACAGACGATTTTATAACAATATATAACAAATACCTGCTAAATTTTGATGTGCCATATGTGCACATTTCGGAAAATCATTCCTCATCAGTGGGGCCAAAAAGTTTGATAGATAAAAAACAAAAGCCAAACAGTTGCAAAATAATGAATATCATTCCATCTGCCAGTTTTATTTGGGTGTTTATGATTACATGCTCTAAACTCAATTAGTTGAAACAAAAATTAAAGATATGTGTGAGGTATTATTGTGTATGAAGAGATAAGTTAAAAACAGTCTTTATGATATACTTCTACAAGAATTGTTACAATTGTTATTGTCCCATAAGTAAACAAAGTTGATAACAAAGCTTTTTGAAAAAGTTTGAAAAATCCATATATTTATTAAAGCACAAGTTTAAAAACAATTATTTAACAAACTTCATCCATTTACAATTCAATCCAGATTACATAAAACTGACAGTATTTTTCTTTACTAAAAATTACACCAAAGATTAAAAGTTCTAATTTTAACAACAATACTTAGTGTTTTTTTTTCAATTTCACCGTAATCAATAAAATCTGATGTTTTTTAATCTTGGAACAAGTTTGCAAATATTAAATAAACACTTTTAATAATATTTATATGTTCAAAACCCCCATAGTTCACATTCGTACAGTAAAACAGATACCACAATTTTATCAAAAAGTTCCATTTGACATTCAGTTGATATATTAAAATGCCAAGCCTTTTGTTATACATAGTCTTAGTTGCCCTTTTTTACCAAATAATAGTTTGTAGTGTAAAATAAACCATGTCTTGTAAAAATAAGACCAAGATATTTATATTTTTCAACAATTTTTAAATATGTATTTTCAAAAATAAATAAGGTACATAACCTTTTCTCCCGTAGGAGAAAATTCAAATAATTTTTTTAATTACTAGTTAATTAAATTAACAGTTAACTTCCATACTTTACAATATTCTGAAAAAGTATTAAGTTGAAGTTGTAAACCTTCACTAGATTTTGATAATAGCACCGTATCGTCCTCATATTACAAAACTAAACTTTAGTTACATATATATTCAATTAGATCTGCTTCAGTATTTGACCAATGTATATTTGTACTAATTAAAACAGTCTCCAGATTATTTAGATATAGTTTAAACAAGATCGTCTTTACATGGAAAAAAGTCAGAAAAATTTACCATTTATAGACACCCTTGACCCAAAATTGTCACACACACACACACACACACACACACACACACACACACACACACACACATATATATATATATATATATATATATATATATATATATATATATATATATATATATATATATTTCTAATACATTTATTAAGTATTTTACGCCATAGACCAATATGCCATACTCGCCATACAAATGCAGCTTTGAAATCAATAAATGCACAATTTAATTTTTTTCTTAAATCTGAGAACTCAATAAGACTAAGATATTGTCAGTTGTGGAATTGTTGGATATTCTATCTAAACTCAGTCGGGAGAGCAAGATGAAAGTTCATTTTATCATTCCAACAATAACAACCATTAAAGCCTGCTAATTGAGCGTAATCTACATCATATTTAATCATAGCCAGAAGTCTAAATGTAAGCTAGGTGAACCTTATTTTGATTGACAGCAATTCTTTTTATTAATTTTGATTCTGAACACTCCGAATTTGTTATAAAAACAAATTTGACAGCTACAATTAGCTGATGTATTTGATTTGTCAACAAAGTCTTTCTTAGTGCACAAAAATTACACACTCGCACACATACACGAACTATTCTTAGAATATTCTTAAGTGACTTATAAACTAGCAAATAACTAAAAAAATTACTGTTGTGAGCAAAATAATAATTAACCAACAAATTATGCCGATCCAAAATGATGGGGTTGTCAAAGACTTTCGTGCTTATGCTTGCTTGAAGCGGGGTCTCAAAAACAAATATTACCTATTTTTCCATACACACTTTGTTGTGCAAAATAAAACTATATACACTTGTGATCAACATCTCAAGCTAAATGAATTTATATAAAAAATATTTAACAGGGGTATCACTAAGGGGTATTGCCAGTTGGGTAGTTTCCACCAGCATCCCAGAACTGACTGCATCAATATACAATGTTGAAAAAGAATTGTGACTGGGGTGGTATAAAACATTATTAATAAACTCTTTTCCAGTTCTCACTTATATCTCTGAAAGTTCATTTTATCATTCCATGGATTCATACCATTTAAACAATTGCTAATTGAGTGTATTTTTTGTATCATATTCAGTGATGGCCTGAAACCATACCACTCTCATAGTTCATTATCCTAGCACAACGTGAACCAGTCAATACTTTATTCTCTTAATGACAGCACCAGGTGAGGAAACAATATCTCAATTTTTAAACTTTTATGTATGAGATTGGCCGAGATTTAAACCCACGACCTCCAGCTGTCGAGTCGGACACTGTACCACTTAGCCGTGGAGGTGGTCGCAATGCCTCGAGTCCCATTATCCATGAAACCGGTCAATTACTCATCTCTTTTCTAGTTCTTAATAAAATCCCCTTTTCAAATCACGGCATTATGATTGATTATTATGTTATTAACATTACATCAGAAATTTTTCAGTGATTTGCTGTTTTTAGTCACTTAGGGATATTAAAAAAAGTCAATTAATTGTGAGTGTATTATTTGATCATCTTATACTAGTGCAAACTCACAAAACTTTGTCTGCATGCTGCAAACAAGCATAACGTGTCCTGGTGTTAATTTTATAAAGTTGTCTAACACAGCATCAGCAATATTTCAGCTATTTGTAAAAAACGAGGTTAGGAATCTATGGATTAATGTAAAATCAGTTCGTGTATGTATGTTATGTGCATTTTTATAGTATGATCTGCCATGTACTAGCGTGTATCCAGGGCAACTTCTAAGTAAAGTACTAGCTCATACCGAGTCAGTATGCTACAGACAAAATACCGATCTCATAGTCTTTTATCTTGGCAGCAGGTATTCCAGTCAATAGTCTATTTTCCTGATGCCGAGAACCAAACGAGGAAGCAATATCTCAATTTTTTAAGTTCCTCTGTATGACCTGACCAAGGTTTGAACCCACAAACTTCAAAATTGAGGCGGACACTTTACCACTGAACCACTGAGGCGGTCATGCCCTGAGTCAAAATATGTAAAGAACCAGTCAATCACTTTACTTTTTTCCAATTCTTAAATAAATATATTTACAAATACCAGTTAAATTTTGATGTGCCAGATGTGCATATTTCGGAAATTCATTCCTCATCAGTGACACTTAGACCGAAAAGTTTGATACATAAAAAATATAAGCCAAACAGTTGAAAATAATGAATCTAAAGTTTCAAATTTATATAAATCCAGATCTAGCTAAGGAATGCTGTGCATCAGGGAACAAGCCTTAGTTTTTAATTAATTTCAAATTTTAGACGACTGAAAATTTTGCTAAATGGTACATTTTCTGACAGAACAAAGTACTGCCTACTGAGTTATGGATACCCTCGGGGAGTTTTACTCCACCAGCAGCGGTACCCGCTCAGGGGTAGTAAATATATAATACAAATACCAGTTAAATTTTGATGTGCCAGATGTGCACATTTTGGAAATTCATTCCTCATCAGTGACACTTAGACCGAAAAGTTTGATACATAAAAAATATAAGCCAAACTCTCTGAAAGTTCATTTTATCACACCAAAGATTCAAATCTTTCAAAATAAATGCTAACTAAGTGTTATTTTCCCGTCATATAAAATCACAGCCTGGAACCATGATATATTTAATATTTTGAGCTTTGTAAATATTTTGAATTGACAATAATTCTGCAAAGAAAGATTTTGATTCTTAATATCATATCCCTAATCATGTTTTGTGGTTTCTTGTTAAAACAAATTTATCGTTAACAATCACCGAAAGCATTTCAATTGGTCAATTATTCAACTTTAATAAATAGCAAGTAAACAATGAATTGCGGGGATGTACCAAAGCAATTGATTAATGTGTGATGTAGCCAGAAGCTACATATTTGATAGAAAGTTGACCAGGGGATTAAAGCATGTGATAGAGAGGAAAGGACCTGTAGTGATTATGAGTGATAGAGAGAAAACAAAGTAATTATTATTGATGGAGAGAAAAGACTTGCAGTAATTATGAGTGAAAGAGAGAAAAGGGATTGTAGTGATTATGACTGACAGAAGAAAAAACGTAGTGATTATGAGTGGTAGAGAACAAAAGGGCTCCTAGTGATTATAAGTGATAGAGAGAAAAAGATTTGTATTGATTATGGCTAATAGAGAGAAAAGGTCTCGTAGTGATTAGGACTGATACAAAGATAAATAATTAGTGCTTTTTAATTACGTTTGAATTTATATATAATAAACAATAATTTAACATGGCTTGCGTAATTATAAAATTTATTCAAACGGGCTCTTAGTACTTGCGAAATGCGTTCAGATTATCTCAAATTGAATACCAATTAATGTTGTTTACTGTAAACAATTTCCTTCCATCAAATATACAAGTGTCAAAAATTTTCAAGGTATTTTGGGAAAATAAAAACCTTTGTTGTATAGAAAGTCGGGATAAGTGTGACATTAGTCCATGTCAAGGTGTGGATATACACAGGTATCTTCAAATACCTGTGTATATTCACCCATCGGTATACATTTTAATTAAAAATCAATGGTTTTGTCGGTATGTTCCCGATTTCCCCACTTTTTAAATTTTAGGTTACATTTTGTAGCCGGGAGAACGGCACTGATTTGATAAGGTGGGGGATAAGAGTGACTATAGTCTGATTCAATGTTTGAGTGAAAAATTGTATTTTTATGAACATTTATACTTTACATTCTATCAAACATAGAAATTTTAAATTAAAAAAATCTAAACATTACACCAAAGAACAATAATTTAAAATACGGAAATTATTAAACCACTACTAAGCATTATAAAAACACTAAATAAAAGAATTAAATACTTACAAACATTCAAATAATTAATCCATAAGTTTGTTCGTTAAAACTTTACAGAAATTTCTGCATATTAAAAACGCATTTTACAAATAGCACTGAAACCTATACTAGGCACTGTAAAAACATTAAATTAAAAAAATGTACTGTATATCAAAACTTACGTGTAAATTTTACAGTTTAAGTTTAACAAGATAAAAGTAACAATTAAGCGTTATATTCAAAATCAACGCGTTATTTGCTAAAATATACGTGTAAAATGAAAAAATATACCGTAAACGAACGAGTTTAAAGGGTTAAAATTTTTTTGTAATAAATAATTGCTTAAAGTTTAACATTTATCAATAGAAGAAAACCTGCAAAAAAGCAACATAAAAAATTTAAGTGAAAACTTTAATGTTAGCTGTACATGGCCTTGATATTCAGCTTCTTAAACTTTTAACTGAAAACCTATTGGATGTTAATTATCTTGACCTTGACCTAAATATATTACTGCACACTGCATACCGTAAACGAACGAGTTTAAAGGGTTAAAAATCAAAATTAAACCAATGGCATTTTTGGGGGAATTAATCCTTTTCAGCGAATTTTAAAAACAGTATTGACATTTTTAATGTTTAAGTTTAACATTTATCAATAGAAGAAAACCTGCAAAAAAGCAACATAAAAAATTTAAGTGAAAACTTTAATGTTAGCTGTACATGGCCTTGATATTCAGCCTCTAAAACATTTCACTGAAAACCAATTGGATGTTAATTATCTTGACCTTGACCTAAATATATTACTGCACACTGCAACTGATCACATTCCTTTTTATGTGTTGACAAACATTTGTACCAAATCTGATGAAATCCAATAATGGATAAAACATGAAACATATTGAACATAAACATTGGATATTGATGAACTTGATGTTCAGTCTCTGCAACTGCATCACATCTTTTGATGTCTTTACAAACATTTAACCAAGTTTAAAGATAATTAAATGGATAAAACTTGAAAAAATTACTTCAATAATTTTTATAAATTTTCTTTATTATTATTATTATTATCATTATTAGCAATAATACAAAAATGTATTAAAATTGTAACAATTTACTTTGATAATTTAAAAAAACAAATAAAATGAAAAATTGCAAGTTTAACTAAATATAAATCATGAAACAGACTATAGACTCTGGTAATTCTTTTGGTTTTTTTTAAGTCGTGTGGAGATATCGGCACTTACAGTTTTAAAAAGTGGGGAAATGGAGAATCATCTGTTTATCCTTGTCCTAGAGACGATCTTGTATACTTAAAATTTTTTAACATGCAATATATGTTCAATTCCATAGGTCAAGATTACCGATCAAGTGTTAAAATTATGTCAACATAGACATCGACTCTGATTGCTAAAAATCAGTGCTTTACACTGTTTGATTTAAATGACAAGTAGAGAAAGTAAAAATAAAATACATTTAATGACAAAAAAACTGCAAATTTTATATATATGACCATTTTACATAAAACAATCGATGTATTTTAACTGAAACACCAGACATTTAATAGATAAAAGATAGTAGCAACCAAGTTATTTACAACCGTGAACTCACCGGAAACAGTGTCCCTCTAGCGGATCAGGGGCCGTAACTAAAAATCGATTTTAACATATCCATAAATCGCGAGTGTGAAATGATTTCTCCCCAACTATTTAGTGCGGGTCTATTTCGTGTTCATTATTACGTCGGTTTGTAACATGGCAACTAACTCAATTTCTGATATGATATCGACAGCTTTGTCGTCAACATGCCGATCATCAATTTCCAAACACCTCAATGATATACTCCTCTGATATTCGTTCTTTCCTTTTATTATTTCTAGCAGCCATGTTGGATTTTGTAGGGCGAACCGTCGCGTGGTAATGTAACGAATCGTAATGTAATAAACACTTTTGTTTTTAAAATGCGTAGGCTAATATTTTTGCACTTATTTTGAAAGTGCATTTATTAACCATAAAGAAAATTAACGATTTTTATTTGTTACAAGAGAAAAATATTACTCTCACAATATACCGGAAAGTATTTACTTCGGGATTGAGAATTGGGGAGAACTCAGTATTTTCAAATTTTACAAATTTATTTTTGGATATCCATAAACTCGATAGTGTTATCGGCCCATTATGCTTTAAAAATTATTATCACACTTTGATAAGGACTTTAATACTGTAAGCTTGCCTAAAGGAATAAAATTAAGTATGCTTTAGGGATAGTGGTTCTTGACTTAAGATAAGGGTTAAGAATGCTGGCCCCACCAGCATTTCCCTTTTAATGGGACTGATTGCCTAAAGTTTTTCATCATTCTATTCCAATGTCTAATGTAAACCAGAAAAAATATACATTAAATAGGAATCACAACTATTTAAAAATGAAACATGAACACCACCCAGCCCCATGCTACGGTGGAAAATGACCTTAGGTGCCCTTTATTATCACTCTATTAAACTTTTCATGAGGAAGCAGAAAATACATAAATTATGTATGGAGATCTCAAAGTTAAAAGTTAAACATTAAATAGCACCACCCAGCCCCACCACATACTTAAGAATAATCTTATGTGTCTTTTATTACTATCAATTTTCATTCTATCATAAGGAATAAGGAAATATATAGTTAACGGATGAAGATCTTTTTTACGAAATGAACAATTTATAAGCTTAAGATCCTAAAAAAGCCAAACATCACATCAGATTTTTTTCTTACATTATCGGTTTTAAAAAACAAATAAAGATTTTTAGTCCCATAGATCACCTTGACCTAGTTTTTGGAGGCATTACAACGCCACGATTAAATCTGGATTTCATTAACTCGGATATGCTTCTGGCCTAGTTTTATTTCAATCTGTCCCTTTTTTGAAAAAGAAATTAAAAATGTAGAACTTTACGCCGCAGACGACAACGACGACGAATGACAAACTTTGATCAGAATAGCACACTTAAGCCTTTGGCTCAGGTGAGCTGATAATTATGATGTAGAACCGAACACAGATGAAAAACAATACCCCTTCCAACTAGTAAGATCGAACTTTCAAGAATAAATAATAAGAATTATAATGGAAAACTGGAAACGGACGAAAAGCAATCAGTCTTCCAACTAGTATAACGTAACACACTAATTGCTCACCTGAGGATGTATCCAAAATTGTTTGCAAAGTGCAATAAACAATATATTAATTACAAAAACTTTCCGAGTTTTCTCAAGTTTAGATCAGCCACAATACTTAATTAGAAATATCTAGTCACAGTTTATTTATGTAGTAAACGCTAATATGCATGTAGTAACTGCAGTACAATAAATAACTTCCAAACCATTAACCATTCCAGTATCCTTATGCAGCTATGAACTTGGCATTTAATCTATAGCTTTGAATCATTTATCAAAATGATCTTAATATCAATACCTACAATATTCAATAGTAATGCAACTATGACCTAGAACTTTGAACATATGACCTTGAACCATATATCAAAATGATCGTCATATTAATACCTACAATGTTCTTATATACGTGACTATACAAAAAGGTTTTCGAGATAATTAGAAATTTTCCTAATAAGTGCCTTGCAATTTCCCAATTTTAGCCCCATGCCTACTATTTCTGCAAATTTAACCTAAGAATATGGCAAATCAAAATTCAACAGGTATTTGTGCTATATATTTACTACCTGCTGGTGGAGTAAAACTTCCCGAGGGTATCCATAACTCAGTAGGCAGTACTTTTAGCTGTCAAAAAATGTACCATTTAGCAATATTTTCAGCCGTCTTAATTTTAAAACTAAGGTTTCTTCCGCCATACAAACCATTCCTTAGCTGGATTTGGATTCATATAATTTCGGAACTTTAGATTCATCGATTTTCAACTGTTTAGCTTATGCTTTATATCTATCAAACTTTTCAGCCACTAGTGTCACTGATGAGGAATGATTTTCCAATATGTGCACATATGGCACATCAAACTTTAACACGGATATTTCGAATTTCCGGATATATCGCACAATTTTAGAAAATAAATTTTGTCAACTCGAACAGATTTTTTTGTCGATTTAATTGATTTAAAAACAAAGTGGCCGTCGGTACTGTTGTTTAAATCATTATTATTACTCTGCACTGACCTCCCGATTTCCTTAATCCGTTAATTATTATCCGTTGCATAATCAGTTAAACCGTCAAGAAGATCATCGGGGTTGTAATTACTGTCAAGCTTGATAACATCGTGGTTGTGATGTGAACAATGCTCAAAACAACCGCAACCTTGGGGTGATTAAAAAACACAAAGCGAAATCGGAATGGCAACCAAAGCGGACTCCACTATTTAAAATACAATAGTGTAATCAGTTATTAACAGATTTGGAGTAAATATAGAAAATTTTATAAAACAAAATTCATGCTTCTCTTGTTTAAAAATAGACGAAGAGGCATCGGTAAATACTGAGAATGTTGTCGACTTTAGCATCGTGCATTGACTACCATATCACTCTTTCATAGTATAGTATTTTTATGTTTAAATATTTAACAAAACACTTCCGATTTCTTAAATATATATATACTAGTATATATTTGACATATGCTAAAACGGTGATACATTTTGACATGATAAAACAGGAAGTGACTTCCGAAAGGCGTGTACGAATTATTGATAATTTCCCTTTCTTTGCCGAAGATTTTCTTTTATCTCGAACTCCGGATAAGTCGAATTTTTTAATTTCCCTGTTGAGTTCGAGATAACGAGATTCAGCTGTATTTGTGTTTTATATTTACATGAAATAACTAAGGTATATCTCTTGTACATTCAGAAAGTTTTTTCACTATTACCCTCCTAATGGGGCCCGATGAGAACATAACTCCTTAATCTGTGCAAATCTAAAAGAACTTCACCCAGGCAAGATGATACTCAAGTTTCATTAAATTTGCCCCTGTGGTTTTGGAGGTGATAAAAATGTTAAAAGTTTAAGCACGAAGGACGAAATGAATCACAATAGCTCATCTGAGCTTCAGCTAATAATAATACGTGTCTATAAAAAGTTAATAGATGTCAAGATATCATATTATTTTAGTTCTAATGCAGCTTTGACCTTGACCATTAAACCTATGACTGAATTATATATCAAAATAATCGTCACATCAATACCTACAATATACCTATATACATGCATATACGAAAAATTACTTTTCAAAATAATTTAAATATTCAGTTTTATGATACAGCTACAACCTTGACCTTTAAAGCTATAACTGTCATGATCGTCGTTTTAATGCCTACAATTTTCTAATATTATTGCTTTTACAAAAAATTAATAGTTTTTAAAATAATTAACAATTTAAGACTACTTATGCACCTATGACCTCAAACCATAAATCTAAATGACTGACATATCAATACCTACAATGTTCTATAAATGACTATACAAAACGTTAATAGCTTTGAAAATAATTAACATTTTCAGTTTGCTAATACAACTACGACCTTGATCTTTAAACAGATGACCTTGAACCAAAAAGTTAATTAACATTTTTATTCTTCTTTTGCAGCTTTGTCCTTGGCATTTGAATTTATAAACTTCAGTCGTATATCAAAATGATTGTTGTGTCAATACCTACAATATTCTATTATACGTGTTTATACAAAAAGTTAATAGTGTTGAACATATATTGACAAATATATAATTTTAGCAATTTTCCCATTTTGAGCCCCATATTTACCATTTGTGCAAATCTGAAACTAGATGACTCTAGAATGTTGTAAGTAAAATAACTAGGGTATATCAGTTAACCTTTAGACGAGAAGATTTTTAAAGTGTTTCACTATTTTCCCTCTTTGGGAGCTCCAAGAGGACATAACTCCTTAGCTTGTGCAAATATCAAAGGCCTTCACCCAGGCATGATGGTACAAAAGTTTCATTGAATTTGGCCCAGCGGTTTGGAAGGGAAGGTTTAAAAGTTTACGCAAGACGCAATAGCTTACTTGAGCTTTCAGCACAGGTGGCTAAAAATAATAATGGAGAACCGGAAATAGAAGAAAAGCAATAAGTCTTCTAACTAGCAACGTGGAAGACTAAATGACTTGCCTTTTATAGAAATAACTGCTTTAATCTCATAATCAATTATCGATCACATATGTAGATCTTAGTAAACACCTCAATTAAAATCATAGTTAAACACCTGTACAGTTCATCGTTAACTTTGTATTCATCAAAGATGACAAATTAATCAATCAAAATACACCATTTGTTTGACTAATTAACCAATCAAAATACACCATTAAATAGTAACTACAAATTTGTTTTCACAACAAACAACAAAGAATTATTAATTGTTAAGAATCAAATCATTGTTTTAAAATCGCCGTCAATCAAAACAGTTTACCTATACCTAGATCACAACTTTCTATTTTTTTTACAGTTATTATTTTTTATCTTTTTTATTTACTTATTATTTTTTAAAGGTTTTTAAAATTTGAATCAATGATATGACTAAATGACTTTAGCAAGATACTTTATAACTGGAAAAGAGTTGACTAATAGTGTTTTACGACCCAGTCACTTTTTTTAGCTCACCTGAGCACAAAGTGCTCATGTGAGCTATTGTATCAATAGAGGCAGACCCTCCGTCATCCGTCCGTCCGTCCGTCAACAATTGCTTCAAACGACTTCTTCTCAGAAACTTGTGGTCACATTTTGTTTAAACTTGGTCAAAAGCATCTATAGAACATTGCCTTTCAGATTTGTGTTTTTGGTTGCCATAGCTACCAAATGTTGGTCACAGTGACCTACATAGTTAAAAACCTAAAAAAAAATCTTCTTCTCCAAAACCACTTCACTGAGATAAAATCTGATGTGATATTTGGCATCTATGGCATCTTATTTACCAAGTTTGTGAATTTTAAGAATTTTTGTGAAAAATTAGGTTACGCGTTTTTGCGTTTAATTTTTGTATATGGTAAATAGTACTTTTTTACAAAAAATTACAATAATGAATAAATTTAGGTGAATTCTTTTTCCAAACATCATTTTCTTGTGTGAAGAAACATATGTTTGACAATTTTCATGAAATTCTGTAAAATACAAGTCGCTTTTTTCGGCCTTTTGTATTTTCAATTCTAGTAAACCAAGGATCGAGGGTTCAAATCCCACTGGGGCCACTTTTTTTTTTTAATTTTTTAATTTTTTTTTTAATTTCCAAATTTTTCTACTTACAATGGTGCGTGGAAGAGATTTTAAGAATTTTTACTTTTGAGTGTTATTATTTTTTTTAAATACATGTGATACTGCAACCCAAGGGTCGAGGGTTCAAATCCCAGTGGAGCCATTTTTTTTTCTTTTTTTTTATTTTCTGAATTTTTATGATTTTTTTCTTTTTAGTTTGCCTTAGCTACATTGACCTAAATTGTTGAAAACCTAAAAAAAATTCCTTCTCCAAAACCACTTCACTGAGATAAAATCTGATGTGATATTTGGCATCTAAAGCATCTTATAAACTAAGTTTGTGAATTCCAACAATTTTGTGAAAAATTAGGTTACGTGTTTTTGCGTTTATTTTTTATACATTGTAAATAGTACTTTTTTACCAAAATTTAAATATTAATACATTTAGGTGAATTCTTTTTCCAAACATCATTTTCTTATGTGAAGAAACATATGTTTAACAATTTTTATGAAATTCTGTAAAATACAAGTCGCTTTTTTCGACCTTTTTCTTTTTCAATTCTAGCAACCCAAGGGTCGAGGGTTCAAATCCCAGTGAGGCCACATTTTTATTTTATTTTTATTTTTTTTAATTTCTGAATTTTATGACTTACAATGGTGCATGGAAGAGATGTTATGAAATTTTACTTTTTAGTGAATGATTATTTTTGAAATACATGTGATACTGATATGTAGATTTTTTTTATATATATATAAAATCATTGTTATGTGACATTATTTAAATTAATTGAACAATTTTTTTAAAATAATTTGCAGTTGAATTTTACAATTTTTTAAAAATATTTTAATTAATGTCTCAAATCTGTAAAGTCTCAAATCCAGATCTGAAAATTGCTCATGTGAGCTTTTGTTATGGATAGGAACTCATCCATCCACACATCCATCAAAAGACTTCTTCTCAGACACTACTGGTCACATTTCATTTATATTAGTCAATAGCACCTTTAAACCATTGCCATTCTCATTTGTGTTTCTGGTCACTTTGGCTACCAAAAGTAGGTCACAGTGACCTATATAGCTAAAAACCAAAACAATAAAAATAATGTTATCTGAAACCACTTCTAAAGAGGCAACATGTTATGACTTAACCAGGTATTATCAAGACATGCCAGTTACATTTAAACTCAGGTGAGCAAATTTTGGCCATCTTGGGTTTCTTGTTTTAATTTTAATGTATTCATTATTCTTGTGTTCCAAGAGAAAACCATCGACTTTTGTCTAGCAAACTAACAATTTTTATACACAAGGATCGTCCCAAAAGGGGTTGAAATTTAGGTAGTGGTAGGAACTGTGACCCATCGTTGAAGAAAATTCCATACAGGAATTAATGGTATAAATTTTTGGAAATAAATTTTCATAAAGTTAAATAGCTATCAATATCTATTTTTGAAAACCGAAAAAAGGTCATATGTTCACAGGTCAAGGTCATAAATGCAAAACAAAGCTTAAATTGGTAATTTTCTTGAAAAATATTAGCTTTTTGTTTAGACATGTATATTGGAATATTATAGATATTGATAACACAATTATTTTGTTATATGGTTCAAGGGTACAGGTTTTAAGGTCAAGGCCATAACTGCATAAGAAAACTGAAATTGTGAATTATCTAAAAAACTATTAACTTTTTGTATAGGCATGTATATTAGAATGTTAAAGGTATTGATATGATGATCATTTTGATAAATGATTCAAGGTCATAGGTTCAAAGGTCAAGGTCAAAGCTGCATAAGTTAATTATCTTGAAAACTGATAACTTTGTATAAGCATGTATAATAGAATATTGTAGCTATTGATATGACGATCATTTTAATATATAGTTCAAGGTCATTAGTTCAAAGGTCAAGGTCATAGCGGCATAAGATGGTTAAAATTGTTAATTATTTTCAAAAACTATTTTTATTTATTTATTTATTTTTTGTATAGGTATGTATATGAGAATATTGTAGGTTATAATATGATGATCATTTTAAAATATGGTGGAATGTCATATGTTTAAAGGTCAAGAACATAGCTGCATAACCATACTGAAATGGTTAATGATTTTGAAATTATTCATTGTACTATGGTTACTACATGCATATTAACTTCTTATTTATAATTGAATTGTGACTAGTTATTTCTGATTAAGTATTGTGGCAGAGTTAAATTTGAGAAAATTTTGAATTCTTTACTTTATACATTGTATATTGCATTTTGCAAACAATTTTTGACATATCCTCAGCGTTAAGGCCCATGGGTCTCTTGTTTGTATAGATTTCTGTACCATTGCAGCTGTATATATCGGTAGGCAAATTCTTAAGAAGTCAGGTGGGAAGGGCAGTAGGGCTGGTTGGTACTATGTATATATGTAACATTTAAGCAGTTACAAGCCCTTCCCCCAAGTATATATATATGTATATTTTACTTTTGGGCTTCTGGAGTGGCATGCGTGCGAGTACAGTGGTAGCTTTTTCTTGCACCGGAATTATCAGCTTAAAATGTAAAATTTACATGTTTTACACAGGATTTTTTCGATTAAGATCATTTTAAAAGATACAAGGAATCGAATGAGTTCCAAGAATTCAACAACAAACTTTAAAAAGAAGGGAAATCAAGGAACGAAACGTAAAAAAGGACACAATGTTAGTTTAGAAAGTGAAAACAAAAGAACTCAAGTGAACTCTAATCAAGACCCGGGTAGTATAGGTAATAATACAACACACCTGTTTAATACCGGTATGAGTAGTAATGGATATACTAATTTAGTGCAAATTCAACAACATTCATCTTCAGTTCCAAGTGTCGGAATGAATTTTCAGAATGTGCCAAACCAAATGTTGACTTACAATGTATCGCCAATATCTGGATACATTCCAAACTTACAGAATAGCTCCAATTTAGTCCAGTCTCCGGTTCCTGGGATTCAACCAGGATTTATTGATTACGATAAGAAACTGGACATAATTACAATAAAAATGGATGATATCTTTCAGAAATTAAACAAACTGGATAAAATTGAAAAAAAGATGTGTTCATAGGAAATGTGTTCAAGGATGTTAGTGAACTTAAAAACAGAGTGATTGAGGTTGAGTCTGGAATGAGTTTCATGAACGATCAATTGGAATCCTGTTTAACAAGGACTAAAACCCTGAATTCAAACATAGATAAAGACACTGTTTGGGATTTACTACAAGAAAATAGTTTGATCAGAAAAGAGATAGTGAAAGAAAGTAATGTAGAGTTACAAGCAAGGAGTATGCGAGACAATTTAGTGTTTTCAGGGATCCCAGAACAAGATAGTTGAGAATACCGAAACTGTATTAATGGAGTTCATTGCACAGAAACTTGAAATTCCCGAAAAAATGGAATTCCATCGAGTGCATAGAATGGGACGGAAATTTAACAGTAAAAACCGTCCAATTGTAGCTAAATTCGTTAACTTTAAGGACAGAGAAAATGTAAGAAAGGCTGGTTTTGCGAAGCTAAAAGGAGAAAATAACAGAAGCTTCGGAATTAATGAACAATTTCCTAGAGAAATTAATGAACGGAGGAAAAAAATATATCCTTACTATAAATCAGCTAGACGCCAGAATAAGCGAGCCGTTCTTTCTTACGATAAACTGTATATTGATGGGAAGGGTTTTCAGTTGAATGAGGATGAACAACTCATGCAAATGGATGGACCAGTTGATACCCGTAGAGAGCCCCGAAGTCGTAAACTGTCCGCAAGCGCCGCGGAGTTCAAACCATCACGTAATCATTAGGACATCCATGGAGAGATTCCGAATGACACTGACACCAGCTTTAACGTATGTGATTCTCTCGGATCTTTATATAGTTTGAACAACGAAAATAGTGAATTACCGGTTGATCAGAAGTTTTCTGTGTTATCATTAAATGTGTGTGGAATTAAAAAACGTTTAAATTATCCGGAATTTAGATCGATGTTATCTAGTTTTGACATTTTGTGCTGAACCGAAACAAAAACGGACGATTGTGATATAATCGAATTGGAAAATTACAAGTTTTTTATGAAAACAGAACTAAATATTCTAACACTCGTTCTGGTGGCATAACTCTTGGATTTAAAAATTATCTTGAAAATTATATAGAGCCGTTAAATACGGATAGTGATTATGTGTTTTGATTTAAAATTAAAGGAATTCTATTTAACAGCAAAAGTGACATTGTTTTTGGAATAGTTTATATACCACCGGAAGGAACATTGTACAGTTCACCGGACGCGTTTAACGATTTAGAAGCTGAATACCTTAATTTTGCTAGTGAGTATGATTTTATTTGTTTAACAGGTGACTTTAATAGTAGAGTTTCAGATGATAAAGATTTTTTATTTGATGTTGAACTCTCTGATTGTGATTTTTTTAGACGATACTGAAATTGATAGTATGTCAGATGTAAATAAATTAGATTGTTTAAATATTACTAGAAATAGGGTTAATATGGATAAAAAGAAAAATCATTTTGGCACCTTGCTGTTAAAAATGTGTCAGGCTAATAACCTGTATATTATGAATGGTCGTATTGGACAGGATGCCAAAATTGGCAAATGTACAACTGACAAATGTACTGTGATTGATTATACTATATCGAACGGTAATTTTCTTCAATTAGTTAATGATTTTTGTGTTTTAGACTTTTGTAAATTGTACTCAGATGTTCACTGTCCAATAGTGTGTCAATTAAAAACGCAAACGCCAAAGGTAAACAGCAGTGGTTTAAACTCTTATAGTGAACAAGTACGTTCATGGAATTTTGATAAACAAGAGTTATTTTGTAATAATATAAATGAACTTGAAGTTTTTTCTTTGATGAATGATATATGCAACTGAGATGTAAATACTGTAGATAAAGAAAACATAGATGTTTGAGTTAATTCAACAACTGATTTATTGTTAAACTCAGCAAAAATAACTTCTGGTACATGTAATAAAACTACTAAACAGATTAAAAAACATAAATTTGAGTGGTTTAATAAAGATTGTTATATGACAAGGAAAATGTATAGAAGGTCGAAAAAATTATATAAAAAATATGGATCTAATTTTTTTAAACAAAAATTGCGTATTGCAGAAAAAAGGTATAAATACACTCTTGATAAAAATATAAAAATATTTAGGACACGTTTGAAAAATAGTATTAAAGGTATGCGTAAATCAAATCCAAAATTGTTTTGGAAACCATTGAATAGAAAGAAATCAAATGGTAACTGTAATGTAACATAAGATGAATTTTATATATATTATAAGAATTTGAATACTACTGTTGATGACGATGATTTTGAATATGTGTTTAATGATACTCATGTTGAATCTGATAGTGTTATTGATGGTGATGTATCAGAACAAGAAATTTTGTCTGCAATTAAAGACATAAAAAATAATAAAGCACCAGGTGTTGATTGTATTATAAATGAATATATTAGTTCTAGTATCAATATTATGTTACCAATTTATGTTAAACTTTTTAATCTGATTTTTTATTCTGGCATTATTCCAGAAGCTTACTTATTGGGAAATATTATACCAATTTATAAAAAATAAAGGTAATAAAAATGATCCAGAAAGTTTTAGACCAATTACATTACTAAGCTGTAATGGGAAATTATTTACTTCAATTTTATGTAAAAGATTATCTAATTTTGTTGAGCAGTACGAGATATTATGTGAAAATCAGACTGGGTTAAGAAAAGATTATTCTACTATTGATAATATGTTTGTTTTGTATAGTCTATTTGATATTTTGAGAATGAAGAAAAAGAAGTTATACTGTGCTTTTATTGATTTTAAAGCTGCTTTTGACAAAGTATTGCGTGTTGGTTTGTGAAAAAAACTGTTAAAAATAATATATCTGGAAAATGTTTTAAAATTATTTTTTATATGTATAACAACTGTAAATCAAGAATAGCTTTAGATGATAATTTTTCTGCCTATTTTCCTTGTAAAAATGGTGTTAGACAAGGTGAAAACCTATCCCCTTTGTTATTTGCATTGTATTTAAATGATTTAGAATCATTTTTATTGAGCGAAAATGTTACTGGAATTGACATAGTATCTAATGAAATTGAACACAAGTTAAACATTTTTATAAAACTTCTTATTTTATTGTATGCTGATGATACAGTATTAATGTCTGAATCTGCAGAGGATCTACAAAATCAACTTAATGCGTTTTCAAAATATTGTGCTGAATGGAGATTACAAGTAAATGTAGATAAAACAAAGGTAGAATAAATAAAAATATGTTTTTCACTTATAATAATAATATGTTAGAAATTGAAAACGAATATAAATATCTCGGTTTAATTTTTTCTAGAACAGGATCATTTATGAGCACAAAAAAAATATTTAGTTAACAGAGCAACCAAAGCAATGTATGCAATATTTAAAAAGTCGAGACATTTTAATTTATCTGTTGACTGTCAAATGGATCCTTTTGATAAAATTGTACCTATTTTATTATATGGTTGCGAACTGTGGGGATTTGAAAATATAGATATAATAGAAAGAGTTCATTTGAAATATTGTAAATTAGTATTAAATATAAAACAGTCAACGCCAAATTTTATTGTGTCTGGCGAATTGGGAAGAACCCCACTAGTTGTTGATATTAAGTCTCGAATGATTAGTTATTGGTGTAAATTAATTATTGGAAAACAGCATAAATTTTGTTCAATTTTATATAAATTTTTGTATTTGAAATTTTTAGATGGTTCTGAATTTAAGTGGTTGAATTTTATTAAGTCTGTTTTTGAAGAAACTGGTTTGAATAGTATATGGTTATCACAAACATTTCCTAATGATACTTGGCTTATTAAATGTATAAAACAAAAATTATATGATCAATTTTTACAATAATGGTATGAAAAATGTGATTTGTCTTCTTAGGGTATATCTTACAAATTGTTTGTTGGTATCAATTTTAAATTGCAAAACTATTTGACTTCAAACTTAGATCCGACAGATATTAATATTTTAAGTAAATTTAGGTCTTCGAATCACAAACTTCCTATTGAAACTGGTAGATGGCAGAATATTGTAAGAGAAAATCGCGTTTGTTTTTTATGTTACGATGATATCGGTGATGAATTCCACAATATAATGAACTGTAAAATTTTTGATGAAGAAAGAAAAGCATTATTTCCAAGAAAATTTACAATTAAACCAAATATTATTAAATTTTTTGATTTATTTTCAAACAATAATATACATGTTTTATGCAAATTATGCAAATTTATAAAAATTGTAAATGAGAGAATCATCTCTCCTGGTTAATGTTACTTATTATTATATGGTCTACCACTGTACTTAGTTACTTGTGTATTTATTGTATATGCAGTTGTTCTCTAAATTCACGGTAACATGCAATGCGAGAATGAAGAATTATTATTATCATTATTATTATTATATGGTCTACCACTGTACTTAATTACTTATGTATTTATTGTATATGTAATTGTTCTCTAAATTGTAAAATGCAATGTGAGAGTAAAGAATTATTACAGGCAATTGAATAGAGTAATGATAAAAACCATCAAGCCATTTCCAATGGGAGAGGCTGTGACTGGTGGGGATATTATTCCCAATCGCTACAACTAGTTACGGTCAGGAACCACAATCCCTGAAACATATTGATTCCATTTGTAAGGGCAAACTTATAGGAATATAGTCCTAATAAAAGAATTGAAAACAACACAAAAACACAATTACATGATTTTCATAGATAATTGTTTTAATCCCCTAGTCAAATAGTTTTACATACATAGCTTCTGAACTGTTGAGATTTCAATTCAATTTCATATCACTTTATTCCGTAAGTTATTAATACAACTTATTGGATACATAAATATACAAACAAATAGACAGTAAGCAATAAACAATACATACAAGTGTATACCAGAAGAGATAATAAATACCATAAGAGACAATCAAACATTATTACGAATTTTTAAGGCTTTACATAAATATTTACCACGATTACGTAATTGTTTTATATTGTTAACACTAAGTAATTGAATAAGTTTGTACATGCTAGGTTTTACCCAATAATATGGTTTTATGAACTGCTTCCTAAGGTGTACATATGTTTTACATTCCAAAATAAAATGGTATTCGTCTTCAATAGAACCATTACTAAAACTACAACATCTTTCATTTCGTTTTTTGTTATTGTAACGACCTGTTTCAATAGATAAACAATGTGATGATAATCTAAATTTTGACAACAATTTTTTATAAGGATTAGGAATTGGTTTACATAGATAATACTGTAAGGTAAAATTATCAATTAAAAATTTATATACTGTACATTTGGGTGCATATTCAATTGATTAGTATAAAACATGTTTACATACATCTTCAAGCCTCTGTTTAATTTCACACAAAGCTAATTTAGGACAATAGGTATTTTGATTAAACCATATATGACCAAGACCAAGAGACTCTTGTTCTTTCTTTATAAAATTAGGCCATATAAATTTATTTGAGGGATATTTTGGCCTAAAAGTAGTAAAAATTGATAAACATTATATAAAATAAAATCTTTTGAATTTAACAAATTAAACCAATATTTAAACATACGTAAACTTCTTATTACAGACAGTGGCAATCTACCCAATTCAAAGTATACCATGGCATTATTTGTTGAGCTTTTAACACCCAGAACTGTTTTACAAAAATTAAGATGGACTTGTTCTAAAGCTTTGCCTTCATGCATTGCATACACTTCACAAGAGTATAATAATACACTGGACACATAAGTATCAAATAACGATAACATTGTTTCTGTATTTAAAAATAAATTTCAAGTTTTACTTTTGATAGCATACATTGCCTTTCTACCTTGTAATGCAAAATGTTGTTGAGTTACATGAAATCTAGCATTATAATTTAACAGAAAACCCAAATAATTGAACTGATCCACTATTTCTATTTCATTATCACAATATAACCATTTCTCAGAATCTTTTACATGACCACCATTACGAAAAACTATAATTTTTGTTTTATTAATATTAACTTCTAAATTCCATTCTAAAGTATAATTATGTAATATATTAGGCATATTCTGTAGACCTGATTGTGATTCAGAAAACAACACTAAATCGTCAGCATACATTAATAAAAATAATGACAGCTCTTGTAATTCATAACAACAATCCGTTTTTGTTAAAAAGTTAATTTCAAAGTCATACAAAGAAAAAAGCATAGGGGAAATTACCTCCCCTTGCATTAAGCCCATATTGTTTGCAAAATGTTGTGAATAGAAGCCATCAACAGTAACACAGGATTTAACATTGCTATACATTGATTTAATAAGTGACAAAATTTTACCTTTAATACCAAGTTTAGATAATTTGTAAAATAAAAATGACCTGTTTATGGAATCAAACACACGAGAAAAATCTATAAAACAATAATACAACCTATTTTTATTTAATAAAGATTAAAACTACTCAATCAAATGGTTACACCCCTCAAAGTTCATGGTTAATTTGCTATTAAATACTGGACCAATCAAAATACATAAGTTGATTTTAACTGTCAAATTTGTTTTAGGGGTATTACAAATAACAAAACATATGCAGGATTTGTTGTGTTAAGAATCAAAGTCATTGAAAAACTGCTGATAATCGTAAAGTTTACCTGTTGCTTACAAAAGGAAATATATCATTGTTTCAGGCTATGATTTAATACGATAGGCTATGATTTAATACGATACAAAAATAACACTTAATTAAGAGTTGAGTCATAGTGTTTTATGCCCCTGTCATGATTTGTCAACTAATATTAATGCAATAAGTTTCGGGTTGATGAGAGAAACTGAAGTTCTCAGGGAAAACCATCGACCTTTGTCAAACAGACTCACAAATTTTCATACAATAGGATCTTCCCAAAACGGAATGGATCTTGGCAGTGCCTCGAGGAACTGTAATCCAAAAGTGTTCTTTAGACCACTTCATACAGGAATGTCTTTTGGTTATCCATTCCTTGGTTTTCAGTTGTAGAACGTTCGACTCAAGAACAGAAGATAATGTTTATCAACCCCAGCAGTCATATATAAGACTGCTTTGTCACTTTGGGACAAAATTAACTTGTTGTATGGCATGTCTACCTGCAACATACTGGCTCATTGAGATAGCACCTCAACAGTGTCCCTTGGTGCACACTAGTATAAATATGATAATGAACAGACATGTCAGTCGATAGCAGATACGTGTAAACGGACCTGTTTATAAAGTTCTTTTAAGGTATTACGAATTATTTAACCTTATACTAAATCGATAAATCAATTGTCATGCATTGAATTGCAAATATATTTATTGGATTCAAAAGCGACCGACTTGATTCTTAATCGTATACTAGCATATTGTCGTAGAAGTCTTAGATAAACCATATTCATTATTACTAAAACCCAGTTTTTCAAGGTTTGTAGGTCCACATTTATATGTTATTTCAAATTTATTCTAGTGACATTGTTTTACCTAGAGGTGACCTAATGTACAACATCAGTCTCTGCTTAAAATCTTATTTTAAAAAGTCTTCACACTTCATAAAATTTTCAATTTTACTTCAAACTGGAAATTTTCTATGTCCAACAACTCCACGTTTTATCATTATAAGGCATGACCTGTTAAATTATTTATTAATTAAAGTGAGAGGTCAGTAAAATTTGCACAATTACTACTTCAATATTAAATAGTTTCAACTAGAATTAATATTTCAATATTTTACAATCAATGGAAATTGGCTTGATTAACATTTGTAGACAAATATTGCTTCAGTTACATTTTTTATTTCTGAAGTGTATTCAGTGTGTTTTCAAACGCATATCACACACGTAACATTTTCTGTCTTCAGAGGGATTGTCTTAACGTCATGACTTGTCAAAGAAATAAAATAAAAATTTAGTTGTTAAAAAATCCTTTACCAACTTTGACAACTTTTAATTAGGATATAATTTTTAACACTAAGTGAATTTTCAAACAAGCAATAGAAATTTGACAGAAAAATTATATTAATTATTTCTTATTTTACTATTCAAAATGTTTTGAAAATGTCCTTTAGGTAATGCCAGTAAACATGACTTGGAACGGTCACATGCTCGCAGTTCATAAGTGTTCAACTCTGTTTTCTGTTGTTATTATAATATGGTTATGTCATTTACGATGCCATCTGCATTAGCAGATATCAATCAATCCTTATAAGGATAACAAGGCGGAGTTGTTGGACACGGAAAATTTTGCAGTTTGAAGTAAAATTAAAAATTTTATGGAGTTTGCAGATTTTTTAAAACAAGATTTTGAGGAGAGACTAACATTGTGTACATTAGGTCATCTCCATATAAAACATTGTCACTAGAACAAGAGGCCCATGGGCCTTAACGCTCACCTGAAGATATGTCCAATATTGTTTGCAAAGTGCAGTAGACAATATATTACGTACAGAAACTTTTCTCAAGTTAAGCACTTTCACAAAACTTAATCAGAAATATATCCACTCACATTTCATTCATAAGTAGCTTATAAATTATGCATGAAGTAACTGTAGTGCAATGAATAATTTCCAAATCATTAATCAATTTCAGTATACTAATGCAGCTATGTCCTTGACCTTTCAACATATCTGACCTTGAACCATATATGATTGTCATGTCAAAACCTATAATATATTTATATACATGCCTATGCATGAAATTAATAGCTTTTAAGATAATTAATAATCTTAGTATTCCTATGTTGATATGACCTTGACCTTTGAGCATATAACCTTGAACCATATATCAAAATGATCGTTGTCGTAATACCTACAATATTCTACTATACATGCCTATACAAAAAGTTATTAGTTTTCAAGATAATTAGTAATTTAAGTTTTCTTTTGCAGCTGTGACCTTGACCTTTCAACAAATGACCATGAACCATATATCAAAATGAACATTGTCGCAATACCTACAATCTTCTACTATGCATGCTTATACAAAAAGTTATTAGTTTTTAAGATAATTAGCAATTTAAGTCTTCTTTTGCAGCTGTGACCTTGACCTTTCAACATATGATCTTGTACCATATGTCATAATGATCATTGGCACAATACCTACAATATTCTAATATACATGCCTATACAAAAAGTTAAAAGTTTTCACGATAATTAACGATTCAAGTCTTTTTTGCAGCTGTGACCTTGACCTTTCAACATATGACCTTGAACCATATATCAAAATGATTGTTGTTGCAATACATTCAATATTCTAATATACATGTCTATACAAAAAGTTAATAGTTTTCAAGATAATTAGCAATTTAAGTATACTTTGCAGCTGTGACCTTGACCTTTCAACATATGACCTTGAACCATATATCAAAATAATCAGTGTCGCAATACCTACAATATTTTTATATACATGCCTATACAAAAAGTTAATAGTTTTCAAGATAATTAGCAATTTAATTCTTTTTTTTGCAGCTGTGACCTTGACCTTTCAATATATGACCTTAAATCATATACCAAAATGATCGTTGTCGCAATACCTACAACATTCCAATATACTAGCCTATACAAAAAGTTAATTGTTTACAAGATAATTAGCAATTTAAGTCTTCTTTTGCAACTGTGACCTTGACCTTTCAACATATTACCTTGATCCATATATCAAAATGATCGTCATGTCAATATCTACAACATTCCAATATACATGCCTATACAAAAAGTAAATAGTTTTCAAGAGAGAGAGAGAGAGAGAGAGAGAGAGAGAGAGAAATCAATTTCCCAACTCAGTGCCTTACAATTTCCCCATTTTGAGCCCCATGGCTACCATTTGTGTAAATCTGAAAAAAGATGACCTAAGGATGTTATAAATGAAATAACTAAGGTATATCTCTTGTAGATTCAGAGGTGAAGATTTTCAAAGTTTTTCACTCTTTCCCCCTTATGGGGCCCCAAGGGGACATAACTCCTTCATTTGTGCAAATCTGAAAGGGCTTCACCCAGGCATGATGGTTACCAAGTTTCATTAAATTTGGCCCAGTGGTTTTGGAGGAGAAGATTAAAATGTAAAAAGTTAACGCACGACAAACGACGCACGACGCACGACGGACGACGCACGACAGACGACGGACGACGCACGACAGACGACGGACGGTGAACCATCGCAATTGCTCATCTGAGCTTTCAGCTCAGGTGAGCTAATAAATTGTAAAATTATTTACAATGTGGCTACCTTGAAAAATGAGGTTATAACAATAATGAATATGGTTTGGCTGTTAGTTTGACTGATAATATTTATATAAAATCATTACCACTGTCAACCAGCTGAACTTTTACTTCACCCTTTTGCTCTACGTATGCGATTTACAAAGTACTAATAAAAGAAATCATTCTGACAGACTTTCATGTTTTTAACTCTCTCTCTCTCTCTCTCTCTCTCTCTCTCTCTCTCTCTCTCTCTCTCTCTCTCTCTCGTACAAACACATGGGATCGCACGTAAAATATGTCCACACAATAAAAGTTATTTATACTTTATCGATAACTTAACAAAGGATTGTATTTATATGCTATTAATACTAGCAAAACGTGATATGAAAAGAAGTCAACAGAAAGAAAGTTAAATAAAATTTAATGTACCTACCTTTTCCCTTGGTTGCCAAACTTCTATATCAGCATTCATTCCTGTAGTTTTTGAGTTCGATCTCACTGCCCTCCCTGAGGCAGCCATATCACTCTACTTCCATTCAAATTCTTGAAAAGTCAAAACAAACAGATTTATATATGCCGTGCATGCTGTTTTAAATGTCCTAAAGATAAAATCCGGTTAATCCCGTCTTCAATCAGATCTTCAAAATAACTATCAGAAAATCGCCTCAAATTCCACATGCTAATTATGCTAAGAGATTTGCTTTACGACACGACAAAAAAAAAAAAAAAAAAGAAAAAAAAAAAAAAAAAAGATTTCACACATATATATGTCTACACACTCCTGAGGCAATGTTATATCCAAAATATACAAAATCATTCTAAAACTGGATTTTAATGCAAATTTGATCTCGAAACATCCGTTAATTTCTTTTGAAGACAGTCAAATTTGACGTGACTGGTGTCAAGGCTGGAAAAAGGAAATAAAGGATGTGTGAAAATGACTGAAATCAATATACAGGAATATAGCGCCTTCAATATTTATACGATCATATTCTATTGTTCATTGACTTTGATTAAGCATATTTAGAGAACGTGCGACCTGAATTCATTTAATAGTTCCAATTTTCCATTAACTAGTGGAATAATGACTTTGCTGTGTATTAACTTATTCAGAAATCTGTTTCCTAGTAAATTAGAAGTGTTGTTACATCCATAAATTGCTTTAACGTTAATTTTAATGTATATTTGTAACTAATATTTTATTTTCGATTTAAATAAAAGTTAAAACGACAGGCTTGTTAGCCGTCATATGCTAAGAAAATCAGAAATAAAGTGTTTTGTTTTATCCAAATTTTTTAGGCTTTAGCATTGATACCTTCCCGCTATACTTACCATTTACTGCACACACGCCTTTGTTTAACATTCTACAGGTACTCGTATCTAGATTCTAGTTCATATCAATGGTCTTTTTTCACCTGCCGGATTCCGTAAATTTTGTTATTGACCTTGATTGATCTGAAAATTTACAAAATGATGGGTTACCGTTGTTTTTTAATTTTTTAAAAATAGGCAATACCCCGCACGACTTGTCTTGTAGGATATCGAGATATCTCGTGGAAATAGACTAGGGTTACACTAGTTGATCAATTTGAACTGTTTTAAAAATAATTTATTTTAAAGATAAATTTTTTAAAAATACTTGTTTGAAACAGAAGTTTAAGCATATTGTTTATTTGTTTTGAAACGAACTATACTTTTACTTACAGGTATGTCGGTGAAAATCGGAAATGAACAGGACAAATAAAATATACCGTAAATTGGGAAATTTTGGCGTCGAGATATTTTGGCGGTTTTCTCTCAAAAATGTTTAATTTTGGTGGGTTTTATGATGGCTTATTTCTGACATCAACATAATTTTAGTTGACATAAAATTATCTCAACTTGTCGACTTAATATCTTGTCAAGTCAAGGTAATATCATGGAAAGTTGTGATACCAAACTGAAAAGTTGAAATTAATAACACGACATGCCGTGATACTTATGTTGACCTGTCGCAATAATTATCTCGATATCTTGACTTATTTTTAACGCGGCAAGTCGTGTTACTTATCTCAACTTTCCTTGATATTATCTCGACTTGTCAAGATATGAAGTCGACATGTTGAGATAATTTTATGTCGACTAAAATTGCTTCCTTTAAATTGTTAACATTCCCACCCTTAAACTATGCATTTTATGGTTCCTTATGATAAACAAGTGAATTTAATGAAAGGTTATGAAAATGCCCAAGGTTATTCTACAAAGCGCGTTGGGGCTATTTCTAAACGGTTTAGATTACTACACCTAAAACTCAAGGGAGAAATAGGGATCGGTGGGACTGTAACTCTTAATCGTTCATTTTTTAATGTCAAGAACCACCATTCCTTTAACATATGCATTGCAATTCTTACGAAAAGATAGTATAATTTTAATTCAAATCAAAATTAAAAACAGATTCTTTATCATAACTAGATTTGTTATTATGACAAGCAAAATGACAAAAGTCATACAAAAGATTATGAATGAGACAGGTGGGGCTATAATTCCCCACCCTTACAATGTTAATTACCTCAGTTTTGGAATACAATCAGTAAAACACATTATCATCGTTGCTGCTTACACCCCTCACTGTTCAATGTGCGCGCTACATTCTACAAATGCACATCATAGACTAGTAGGGAAATTTCAAAAGTGGCTTATTTTTCGATGTGGGGAGGACAGCGTGTTCAAAGCTGGCAACTTATGTCATAACCTTTATTGAACTTTACTTTTATTAAAACTTCTTGTTACCATGCTGTTTTTTGTCCCTGGGCCCATTTAGGGGTAATTTAAGGTCAATATGTGCATTTTTAAAGAAAATTGTTTCAAATTTAACATTTACTAAAACCAAGTCGTATTTTTTGCTTTATATCTATAGTGAAGATACCTCTGATATATTTGTATGGTCATTAGATAAAAAAATCCTAGTTACAACATTCTGTCACATTTTTGTTTAGTTTTACTCAAAAATAAATCGGGTGAATGAGCACATTCAGACAATTATGTTTGTGTCAGTCGGTCTTTGAAGAATTCTGGCAGTGTGTACATATACAAATGGTTACCTTGTAATTTACTGTGATTGTTTATTAAAATGATAAAATGGGATGAACATTCTTTTACAGTATAATGCTTTAAAATATCAAAAAGCCAAAAATCAATCAAAGTACTGATGGTACAGAAGACTTAAGTAAAGAGTAAATGATCTGAAAAATGAGTTGACCAGAAAAATTAGTTTGTATACGCCAAACCTTACCATTTTATGTTGGTCTAGGTATGACTATTCATCAGGCAACGAGATCAAAAGACCTTGTTGAGCTGTTAAATTCTGCTGGACATTGTATAAGTTATGACACAGTACGCTTAGTTGATACAAGTTAGGGACACAAGGCTGTAGATGACTTGAAAGCAAATAGCAACATTCCTCTTCCTACTAACATTCAAGCCAGTCGCTTTTTCCAATTTGCAGCTAATAATATTGACATATTGGAAGAGAAATTGGAAGGTAAAGGAACATTTCACAGAACTCAGATGGTAGCTTTTCAGCGTCGACAACAGGACGGTACGGAGCTACAAGAAGAAATAACTATAGGTAAATTGAGGTCTTTACAGGAAATAAGACATCTTCACGAATTAAGCCAACTTCCGAAATATCCAACACAGCCTACACCTCTATTTACAAAAGAAGTAACCATCGCAGAATATGAACCGAAAATATCGGCATTCATAACTAGTAGATAAATCGATTTGGCTTGGATACTATCCCGGATTGCTTATTCTGATGAACAGAAGATTCTTTCTTGGGACAGGCTTCAACAGCATGGCATCAACCATTAATCTTGAGAAAACCTCTGTTGGGTATCTACCTATTATTAATGCCTCAGCACATAAAGATGACACCCTATGGGCTGTTATTGATCGCTGTCTTAAGATATCTGAAATGCTTAACCCTGGACAATCCACTGTGCTCACACTGGATCAGCAGCTTTATTGCAAGGCAAAAGAACTTCAGTGGGCTAATCCCGAAAGATGTTCATCTCTTGTAGTTCGACTGGGTGGTTTTCATATGGCTTTGAACTTTATGCGTGTTATTGGTCAGCATTATACTGATTCAGGTTTAGCTGATGTATGGTTTGAAAGTTCAGCGTTTGGAGAAAACACAGAACAAACAACATCTCTGCAAAGTCCTACAATAAGACAGTGCGTGCCCACAAACTAACATATGAAGCACTTTGAAGAGTGCTATGGCCAGAAGTTGTAAATAGGGCAGAGGAGCTGGGCAATCCGATTGATGACAACATGACAACATCATGGCAAGAGCTCGGTCTGTAGTAAACGCATCAAATAATAATACAGATAATAGAGCCGACTTTTGTGAACAAGTCAGTCTTGCTAGTTCAGGCAATAAATGATGCACATTTAGAAACTGTTATTAGCGAATATTTTGAAGAGCAGTCCCCAACGTCTAAATACTGGTATCAGTATATGAAAATGGTTTCCATACTTTTACAGTTTATCAGAGCTGAACGAGAGGGCAGCTGGAACCTCTATTTATAATCATTTGCAGCCACGCTCCCCTGGTTTGCTATATATGACCATACCAACTATACCAGGTGGGGAACTGTTTACCGTATAACTGGTAATTTTTACGGTATGAAATTTTTGCGATTTTTTCAGTAAAAAGCCCTATCAAAATTTTTCGCGATTTTTATTTTCGCGGTTGAATTGTGTTTGAAAAAAATTATAACTATCTAACCGTTTTCGCTCTCCCAGGTCATTCAGATCAAGAAATGTAATTTTAACTTCCGGTTATGAAAGTGAAATCGAAAAACGTAAATCTAGACCTTTAATTCCATCTACCTTTGAACAATTTCTTTAGATTATAAATACACATAATACATAAAACGTCAAATATGCATAGTGCCTTTTGTGAATCTGGTAACCCTAGTTTTTGTTTCATACTAAATCAATACCCTCATAGTGGAAATAGTTAAAATGTTCACTATCTTTAATTCACCATATTATACGTAACCAAATGTGCTCCGATACAGGTAAAGAAGTTACGTATTAAAACAAGTAACCGCCGGTAATAAGTAACTTTAGTGACTCGGGTATATTACGCGATTCTAATTTTCGCGGTGAAGATGTGACCGCGAATATACGCGAAAATTGAATAGCCGCGTAAATTACCAGTTATACGGTATCTTGCCGACATGAAACAGCTGAGTGAATGCCACTCCAGTGTTTACCAAGAGTTCCTACAGGGAAACCTTGTTGTAAAGCGTTCCAATCACCTTTTTAACCAACTATTCACAGATCAGGCATTGGAGCATTTGAATAACGTTTGCAAAGTCGCAGGTGGTTTGATTGGGATTACACGTTCTGATAGTGCAAGGGATCGATGGTGTTTAACATTTAATGAAAGAAGTAGGATTGCAGAGAAAACATGTGCAATCCTACTTCTTTCATGGAATGGAATGGATGTATATAATTCAAACTGATGACCAAGATAAAGATGACTTGGGTCATAAAGAAACAGGAACTGCAAGAATGATTAGGGATGAGGAAGATGTTCAGAGCTGAAAAGGTTTGAAGTATTTCACCAGAGTATGCCTAAATTGGTAGCATTAGCCACAAGTGATGTTGCAACAGAAGAAATAACAACATCTCTTCTTGTTGCTGAAGGAAAGGGAATTGATAAATTTAGTGACTTTGTTGAAAAACGATTGGAAACGAGAATTGTTAACTTTCATGATACTTTAACAAAGTCAAATTCCCTTTCCTTTAAATCCCTTTACATAAAAAAGGCGATTTTAAAATCTTCAGAGGCAAATTAAGTCTGAAAGGCAGACAGGTCTCTATTTCGAGCCCAGTTGTCCGGTCGTAGTATCGACGTTAACGATTTGTTGTAACATGAACTGTTTCCATTACCCCTTTCACTTGCCGATACATCTGGGGCTTTGTTGTCTGCAGCTGAAAAATCTGGCCTTCAACATATTCTTGAAGAAGGAGTTTACACTGATAAATTGCCATCATCAAACGGTAAGACACCTTGCACAATAATTGACGGACAAGCATTGGTGGTCGCACTTGGAAAACCAAGAGGAGCTAAAACATTTGGTGATTTAGCAAAGGTTTATGTGGATACTGTTTTTAATCACGCCAAAGATAACTGTACACGTATTGATGTTGTCTTTGATAGGTATGACAATCTATTCATTAAAGGTGGTACGAGAGACAAAAGAGGTACAGGTCGTCGACCAATAACGCGAATCTTTGACAACGAAGATGTCCCCCTTCCACCAAACTGGTCAGATTTTATTAGTCATCCTGAAAATAAATCTAACCTCGCATGTTTATTGTCTAATGAACTTTTAAAGTCAGCTGAGACTTTGGATACTGAAATTGTTACAGCTGGAGGATTTTCGGATAGAGACTATGCTGAGTCAATAAATAAACGAGATGTATCCCTTCTTAAAGCAACACATGAAGAAGTTGATACCAGGATTGTGCTGCATAATTCAGAAGCCTGTTTGCAAAATATGAACGAAATATTGTAATATGTCGTGACACAGATGTTCTTGTTCTTCTGCATTTCCTACAGAAACTTACCATAGAAGTATGGTTCCAGACTGGAACTTCTAAACGGAGGAAATTTATCCCTGTTCACAACATCAGGCTGTCTATTTCCGAAACAGAAATGCTCCCACCATTTCACGTAATTACTGGTTGTGATACCGTGAGCAAACTGTCTGGACACTCTAAAAAACAACATCTCGTGTTTTTAAGGGGAACGCGGGTCTTCTAGCGAGACTTGGGAGAGAATACTTGTCTGTAGATATGCTGAGAGATGCAGAAACGTTTATATGCAAGTTGTATGCACCAGGAGATAATTACTTATCTACAGATAAATTGCGATGCCAGCTGTTTCTCTAAGGAAGATGTACACTCGAAAATCTCCCCTCCCAACATCAGATGCGGCAAAACTGCACATTCAGGGTGCTCATTACAGGGCTTCTGTTTGGTATTTCTCGCTAGTTCCAGCTCCTGTTCCTCCGTCACCTAAAGGAAAAGGATTGTTCGAGTTCGAAGCTTTTCTGAAACCTGAACTAATAAGGAAAGATCTTGTCCCAAAAGCATGCATTGAACTTTTAACATGCAGATGTAAATCATATGATACCACCAGATGCACATATAGAACAAATGGATTGAAATGTGTTAGTGCTTGTGGCTGCAGTACTGCTGGTGTATGCATGAGTTTCATGAATGAAGACACAGGAAGTGATGTTGATTAATGGACTCTGTTTCGGACCTAACACCGGCATTGACTCTGATATAGAATTCTGAACCTTAGCTACTTATATAACTTGAAAGCTTTAATTCAAAGAGTATGGTCCATTAGTTTTTAAGAAGGACTTCAAGACTTTCAGTACTTTGATTTTTTTTAAATTTTGAATTAAAAGACAGTATGCTGTGTTACAAACACTTAAGAGTTATTTTTTCTCTACAAAACAAATACATTTGCCGGATAATGTAATTACATGTTATGGATTTTATTACAAATGACAATCATGATGGTGTGATATTTTTGTCAGAAAAATCGCCGTGTAACTGAAGAAATATTTGAATTTTCTGAACAAATAAACGTTGAATTTCTATTTCTAAGAGAATATTCATATAAATAGAAATGTTTTGAATAAGAGAGAATAATTTAATTTCCATTATTTCATTTTTAAGGCAGGTTTCTGCATTTATAAACAGTTTATGGTAAAAAGCTTCTGAAATTTGTACTTAATGACCTTTCACCATTTACCAGTCACACTGTAGGTCTTTCAGCCGGGCAACAAGGTGATTCATGACCCTTGACCCATGATCATATCAGCCAGCTATATTGCCAGCTTTGAACACTCCGTCCTCCCTATTGTGAATTTTCGATTTTTCCCTACCAGTCTATCACACATACATGAACTTGTTTAAAGATAAATTATAGAGATTAATTACCTTGCTATCCTCCTGAATAGCTAAGACATTGCTGATGCGATGTTACAACGACAACATCAGGGCATAGTTTGCTTGTTTATAGTATACTGTCTCAATGAATTAGTGGTATTCTTTGAATTTCTAAGTGACTAAAAAACTAGCAAATAACTGAAAGATTGATTACGTGATTGTTAACATAATAATGATGAAGGGGGGGGGGTTAAATATTGGGGTGGTGGAAGACTTTAGTCAGGGTTCAAACCCCGACCGGGTCTGACCCAGACTGTTCTTTCGCTAAGCACGCGGCATTTTGGGATAAAAGTCACAAGGTCCTTCGGATGAGACCTTAACAATGACGAACCCTCCCTTGTACATTGCCCTAAGCGCATTGTGCAAAGGTCAATACCTGGTGACGTCTCGATATAATTGAAATATTCTTGACTGGGACGTAAAACCTCATTAAATCAAATTAAATCCATTATTATTATTTTCATTGTTATTATTGTTAATGTTGTTGTTCTTAACTTGTTGTTGTTCTTGTTGTTCCTAATGTCAACGACTCATATTGTTGTGCCAATATATAGATGTATTTTGTCGCCGGCGTTTATGTGTATCGATGAGGATATACAAATGTATTTCTTCCAGCTCTTGCATTTTATTCATCAGGTATGCTTTTTCTGTAGCCTAACCAACACATAAAAAAATGAATCACTTATAAATTCTCTACAAATGTCGTTTCTTTGCAAATTGTGCTGATCTTATTAACATCTTTTTTATTAAATGAATTTCCCAGAATGACTCTATTGTTTTGCTCTATTTAAAGAACTTTTTTATATGTTTGTCCTACTTTAACTTTACTTTAAAGTTACTTCATTAAAGTTAGAACCTCTAGTTTCTTGTTGGTTATGTGAAAGATGGTTGAGCGATGCAAATTTTTTAGATAAAAATTTATTTTGGTTAGCGATCAATTTTGACGAGGATGTTTTCTCGATTCTGGGATATTTCTTTGAATTATGATATGGTTCGTTTCACCAGCTAAGTGGTAAAAAATATATATTTTCATTAAATAAGCTGGTTTGGTTAAATGATTTAAGTGAAATTCACTGTTATGGGGCTCAACAAGAACAAAAAGAATAACAAAATTGATATGAAAACAATGCAAAAGTTGTCATCTGCAATGGGATGCATTACATACAAAACGAAACAATACATTGACTTGCAGTATCTTTATTGGACCTTGTATTGTTTTAGTGAACACAAAAGTTTAATATTCTTATTGGTTAACACGAAAAGTATTGATATCTGTTGATTATTTAAAATTGTTAATTTACTAATTACAATTAGTTTTATGCAATATAATAATATTGCTTTTTTCATTTATTTGAAATTAAGTAATTGCGTATTTATTTAAAACAAACAAAATATAATAAATTATTCTTATTAATGAAACAATATGAATTCATTCCGCAACCCAATACTTTTTTAAATTGTATTTAAACATGGAGTTTCTAATGTATAAAACATATACACCATATACCAATTAGTTAAAATTCTACGTAAGAATTTATTAAATCGATCATCGACCAGCTTTTCAGAGGTTAATCAATGACCTGATGCAAAAATGATATAAATATAATAATGACTTTCTATTCACTTCCTATGCGCTAGATAATTTGTATGCCGAATAATATGAATAGGAAAATAAATGATATCGACATTAACTGTGTTTTGTGTTTGACTATCAAGAACCGATTAAACGAGACATAACGTGACAGTTATAATTATTTATAATTAATTTATTATTCAATTAATATTTATTGATTTCATGGGGGTTTTACGTCACAGTCAATAATTTTTCACTTATCGAAACGTCACCAGCTAAAGGTGAAGTGGCAGAAATTTTTACATTTGTAGTGCGCTTAGGCAATGTGAAGCTAGGGTTCTTTAGAGTGCCAGGCCTTTCATGATACGGGGCATCGTTGTTCACCGAAGAATCCCGCAACTTTCATTTCTAATTCTGATTACTTGGAAAAAGAATAGTCACCTCTTCACCAGACCTAGTCGGAGTTCGTACATAAGAAGCGAGCAACAAGAGCTTACGTAGTTGTAATAATAATTGATAAGTTTTATCATAAACACAAGTATAGGTTGCTAGTAAACAGATGAAACGACTACTGTAACTTTGATTTCTGTGAAGAATATATGTTGTATTCTATTGAGAGAATGAGGGAGAGAAAGATGAGACTACAAACCGATTGAATAAATCTCATATGATTCTCGGTGTTAAGATAACATATGACATGCCTGCCATATAACACTGTTTATATCTGCTGACTGGTTGATAGATATTAAAATGTTTCTTTACTATCAGGGAGAAAATAGAACAAGAGTGAGCATATTTAATTACTTTAGTGGCTTTTATTTAATTTACATACCTTTTGCAGTAAAGTTTCCTTTCTAACATAATCTGTATCATACACAATCACTTTGAAACAGATTTAAGCGTCTTTCCTATAAAAAAAATCGTTCAATATTACCTAGGTTCCGGTTCCATGTTTTAGTGACATGAGTTGACTTGCTGCTGATGATTGTGTAAGGATTTTAACCAGAAGAGGAGTTCGTGTAAATGGCCAGTTGTGCATTAAATATCGATTGAAATAGACTTGATGATTTTGTACAGTAACTTATTTGTCTCGATGAAGTATTTCATTCATTGTGTGGTAAGACATGAATCAAAATCAATAGTCTACTTGTCCGGAAGAAAAATTGGGAATTTAAACGATTTTTTAAAAATTCAAACATATTGACAAATAGCATAATAATGTTGTTTTACGATTTCATTTTCAAAGAATTAATGAGAGTGACACGGCAATTTGCATGTTGGTTTATTTAACAAGTAACTTTAGACCTCATTTTATTAACGACAAGGCTGTTAACGATTCCAGACCATTTCAATTATTAAGGCTAACTTTTAACAACGAAGACCATCTATATTTGTACACCACCGAGAGCCAATTTTCTTTTTTTTTAAAATACTCGTGCTTTAGAAAAAATATTTTACTTACACTTACATTTAAAGATTTGTTAATATCATTTACATGAATTTTCATGAATTTCCAACTGTTTGGCTTATGTTTTTTATTATCAAACTTTTCGGTCTTAGTGTCACTGATGAGGAATGAATTTCCGAAATGTGCACATCTGGCACATCAAAATTCAATTGGTATTTGTGTTATATATTTACACATTAGGCTTATAATGTATTTTCGATCTTTGCAGCCTCAATATATTCATGTAAGATTTTGAAAGTACATAATGTCGTCCATCGGTACAATATTGACACCGGCGACAATATGTATCAGGCTTTTATTTTTCCTCTAAAATGAACCACAATCTGTACATCACATATTGGCACCGCCAATAACATTGATTCTATCACCTCAATGATGTTTGAAAAATGTTTTGGACATTTAATTATGAATGTTTCAATTAGTTTTATACGGAGTCCATAAGTAAATAGAGCACAATTTATTGCTCTCTCTCTCTCTCTCTCTCTCTCTCTCATAATTACTCGAATAACAGGGTGTGTCGATGATCGGGTAGTTGCTTTGATCAATGCTTTGATAACAGCGCCTCAATTGCGTATAAAAGTTTTTAAGGTATAGTTGCAGTTGTATTTTTTTCTCCTTATTAATATTTGGAACTATAGATAAATTGGAAGACTTTGTGAAAGATCTCTCTCAAAGCCTAGTTTCGTATTTCACTCTTACAAAGTGTCTGTCAGGAGAAAGTTTGCCAGCTCGTTTGTCGGAGGTCGGTGGTTTTGTCCTGGCACTTTGGTTTCCTTAACAAGAAAACGCAAATCTCACAAATAATGAAAAGGTAATCTAGTAATAAGAGGCAGATAAAAAGCGGGTATTTCAACTATAAATTCTTCTTATGAGTATTATATCCTTAACACCAAATCCATGAAACTATAAAATGTTGATAGTTTTTAGAATATTTAGAATAAATTGCTAGTTTTATTAAGGGCTAATGACATGTAATTTGTGCCCGAGATATTTGCATAGAATATATAAATAGTACATTGGTCATAAATAAGCTTAATATAGTTACTTTATTTCTGTTAAAGTTAGATGACTCTCCAATTGAATACTGAAAAGTGGTGGCAAGGTGGTGTTAAAATATTTACATCAAAGGCCATTACTCAGACATTAGGCAACGAAACATGTTAAACTTTAATATTCACGAATTCAATATTAAATTGTAAATCTAAAGAGTAAATTTAGTTTAAATCAGTTCCGATATGTAGACTTTTAAGTAGAAGGAAAAGCATTTTAATATTTTATAATTATAATTCTATCAAAATCCATCAAAACCCATTTAAGGCAACATTTGTAGATTCCTATACAGTGAAGCCGGAATATTCTCTCCATCGACTTTATGTTCATGTAGGGATTTATCATCAAATGAAGAGTTGGAATGCGCTTCATCCTCGCAGCCAATTTCCAAATAAAAACACCAAATAAAAAATAAAAATATAATTCAATGTAATTGCAGAGTTTTTAGAAATAATTTAGATGAAGTGGCACTCTTAGCTTAAGATAATAACTCTGTAGCATTTTTTCTTCAAGAAACATATGTTAAAGAATCGGATACTGGGTTAAACTTTAGATATTATTTCACCAAATACCGAAAGAGCTTCCGAAGGTGCAGCATTTTTTTATGTAATGGCACTGTTCATAGTCTAATTACTTTGATAACAAATCTCCAAGCATTGGCAGTTCGCCTAACGTTTTAAATTAACATAACCTTATGCTCAATTTATATTCATCCATCTCCTTCGTTACAGCTTGCTGATGTGCAAAACTTGGTCAAAGCAGTTATCTGAACCATTTCTTTTAGATGGTGATTTCAATGGTCACAATCCTCTTTGGGGAAGTTCTCGACTTGATAATAAAAGAATGATAATCGAAACATTGCATTCAAATAATGATCATTGTATATTAAATGATGGATCAAAAACATTTTTATCTGATGCGACAATAGATCTGTCAATTCTTGATCCAGACATTTCAAATGATTTCTCGTGGACAGTTCATAACGATCGATGTGGAAACGACAATTTTCCAATTATAATGAATTATACATCTGGGGCAAATTATGCAACTATCCCTAGATGGAATTTTTCCAAAGCTAATTTGCAAACGAGACTGATAAAATTCAGAGTGTTTACTGACGTCTTTATAGACATCGTTTATACGTGCATTCCTAAAGCCTCTGCAAATCATCGAATCCATAAACGATGAATTCCATAATGAGAAATCAAGCTGAGAGACAATTCAATAAGATTCAGACACAAAAATCATTAACAGTTGCTCCGTATTTTTCGTGGAAAAGCTCGAAGAACTGCTAAAAAGTACAGAAGAGATTCTTTGAGAAAATACGTCTCCAAGATCGATTCTCGCACTCCATTAAATAAAGTTTGGAATATAGTGTGTAAAATTAAAGGTAAAGGTTCTTCCGATAATGTTAATCACCTAAAAATAAATGCTACTATTATAACATCTGAAAAAGACATTTCTAACGAAATTGCTGAGACAATATAAAAAAAAAATTCGTCTTAAGCTAATTAAATTTCAGAATTTCAAAAAAAATATTAGATCCAAGAACAAAATAAATTTTCATTGAAATTGGAAAAGTCAAGGAAGATCATGATATATTTTTATATGAATAACTTCAAAATGCACTTTTCAAAGCAAATGATACGGCTGTCCAAATGATGTGCATTATAAACTTCTAAAAAATGTCTTTTCACCCAGTTAGATATCTTTAATCATATTTCGCAGAGCGAGCTTTTCCCATCATCTTGGCACACCCTATTCCTAAGCCTTGCAAAGATCACTCGGATCCATTAATTATAGACCTATTGCCTTAATTAGCTTTGTTTGCTATGGAGAGGATGATTAATAATAAATTAATAATTTGTTTGTTATCTTAAGGCTAACAACCTTCTCACTCAAATTCAATGTGGTTTCAGGCGCAACAGGAGTACCTTACTTAGATCATTTAGTTAGCCTAGAGTCATTCATTAGAAATGCCTTTATTAATAAACATTATGCAGTCTCAATCTTCTTTGACCAAAAAAGGCACATGATCCGATTTGGAAATATGGCATTCTTAAAGATCTGTCATGTGAGAGCATTCTGCAAGAGAATTCTGCCTACCATTTTTGCAAAAACTGATCATTAAACCTTTGTTTGATGGCAACAAAATCAGGCATAAAGAAATCTTGAAAGTACCATTAAAATTATAGACCAAGGTTACATAACAGTTTTTTAACAGTACTGGCCAAATTATGACTATTATAATTGTTACCCTTATCTGTATCTATACGCACTTGAGAATATGTAAAATATAATAAAGAAAATTTTTAGTAAAATTTTTTAGCCACTTTTTAAAAAATATTTCATAAATCAATATTTTTACCATTTTGCAGCTAACTCTTTCATGTAATTACTTTTACCATAATATATTTCTATCAATATTATCAAATGCCTTCTGATAATAAATAAAGGCACAGTACAGTTTTTTGCCTTCAGAGAGACACTTACAAATAATACTATTTAAAATAAAAATGCAGTCAAAAGTGCTTCTGTCAGCACGAAAACCGAACTGATTATTACACAATATATCGTTTGTATCACACAAATTAAGTAATCTTTTATTTAATATAATAGAAAAAAGTTTGCCAAAAACAATCAAGAGGACAATACTTCTGTAATTATTAACATCATCTTAAGAACCCTTATTTGGTATAGGGGTAATAACACATGTAGAAAAAAGCTGGGGATAACCCAGAGTTAAATATTACATTACAAATATTACAAATATCATCTTTAAGCACACGCTTACAGCTCTTGAAAATTTCAGTCACAATGCCACCAATACCTGGACTTTTACCTGATATAAGTTTATTTACTGCATGAAGTCTTCTGAAGATCACACTGAAAATCAAACTCATTAACCCTTTAATTGGCAGAGGAATTTTGTAAATTTAACAAAAAATGTACCATATTTTCAATTCAAAATTTCGGGCATTTGCAGTAAAAATGTTAATAACCAACCCCTATATATTTGGTATCCCTATATGACATACTTTACATTAAGGTATGTAAAATCGAAATATCTGTTACCATGGCAACATAAACAAAGCATTTACACCAAAAATGTGTGAAAATTTTCACATTTTTGCTTGATTTTCAAAACATTGCTATTATCTTGATTCCTGCATACTTGAAATAAATTTTTTTTGCTTATAAATCGAAGTTAGGCATCATTCAAATATACTGTAGAAATATCATTTCAAAATTTGTTTGTTTTCCCAAAAAATAAAACCATCAAATTTCATGTATTTCTGGTGAAATTCTTAAAAGTAAACAAACGTTATATACAAAATTTATATTTGAAGAAGAAAAAAGACCACTATTTAGACGCAAATTTCATTATGTTATAAAGATTTTATTAATATGAAACCATATATGAATTTTACTTTTGTTTAATAAAAAAGTATTCAAAACTATTTTCAGCTAAATATCGGTTACCATGGCAACGAATATAACAAAAATGTACTATAAACGAGAATTTGTATGAAAATCCATAATTTTTGACAATGTCTAGATATCAGCAGTCGGAAAACGTGCATTTTGAACAAATAATTTTTATTTTAGCACCTAATAAAAGCTTACACAAAGTAAACTTTCGAAATTTTGCATTTTTTACATAAAATGAGATGTCGATTATTACAGAAATATCAGCTTATCTCATCAAAAAAAGACAGTCATATTTTGTAATTGCAATGAACATGTTCACGTAAGAACACATTTTTTCGATCAATACTTCAACAGTTAAAAGGAATAATGGAAGAGCAACATCTATATTTAGAAAACATACATGATAGTTTTGTTTTTGCCAGAATTTCAATCAAATTTCCGTTACCATGGCAACAAAAATTGCAAAAATCTGATCAAGACCGTGAAAGAGCATGATATTTTACTATTAATATATTTCATGCAAAATAAACATAGGTGCAAACCATTCGTTTTTTTTATAAAATGTATAATAAGTAGAACTGTAAGTTACAGATTGTTTTAAAATTTTTATTCTTTTATTTAAAATAAGGATACATAACTCTTAGTTTCAAAACTTGAAGCCATCTTACATTTTGAAGAAACTCGAGATAACAAATTATCTTTGACCTACCCCCCCCCCCCCCCCCGAAATACTGTTTCAAATTTGTATAATTACACCAAACGTCATTCTATCTTTTTTTAATTTCCTCGTAAGTCAATATCAGTTACCATGATAACAGAATCAGCCAGTTTGGTTAAATCGTGGGAAAACCCATGTGCTTTTGCAGTCAGGCACTTACTTAAATTTGAAATAAGTGTCATGTGCTGATTTTGAATGCATTATTTTATAAACATACACAGCTACAACTTGTGACGTCTAAAGTTTCAATTTGGATTAAAGTTATGTTATCTTTTATGATATATGCCAGATACTTGATAATGTTGGTAATTCACAATCTTTGATCAGACTAGGTCAGGTAGGAAACAGAAGGTGAACAATATGCATTTTATTCATCATGCGAATGCTAAAAAAGTCGGCCTGACAAGCTTAAGGTATTTTAGGCGTACAAGTGACATAGATATAACTTACTTATCCTCGTCGTGCCTGATGGCACCTAAGGCTGTAACCGGGGACCTCTAATCTTGTCTTTCCTTTGCAATCCTTTCCAGCTCACCCCAGGTCTTTCCCGCCTTCTTCATTTCGGTCTCTACTGTCCTTCTCCATTTTTCTCTCGGCCTTCCCCGGCTTCTTTTTCCATTATCTGGGGTCCACTTTAGAGCTGTTTTTGTAATGCTGTCTGTGTTTTTGCGCATTACATGCGCCAGCCATCTCCATCTTCTCTGCTGTATTATTGTCGAGATGTTTTGCTGACCTGTTTTCTCAAAAAGCGTGTGGTTGGATATTTACATAGATAAAAGCAACACTGAAAATCATTGCGTTACAGATTACAGTGCCTCTCACCACTGGTTTCGAATCCTAATCGACTAATCGAGCTAATCAAGCAGATCCAAGAGTTAGAAAGTTTATATTTCTTCTGGAGGTTGGTGTTTTCTCTGAGTATCCTCTATAATTCTTAAACCGATCGCTTCGACAGGGATTGAATAATAACTTTAAAAAACAATAAAACTACTTAGGATTTGGTAAAGATTAATACCTGTTACTATTACAAGGGTAACTTTGATTATCTGTGAACCAGATTATATATCTTGTTTATATACTGAGAATCATATAAAACATTTGCAACAAATAGCTTTTGCAACTGTTTCAAAATGCATATTTCACATATATGCGTTTTGGGTGGGAAAGTTGTTTTCATCAATTACACTTCAATTTTTAAAACCGATTGTCAAGTTTGTCAATACATTTTTCCACATTAGTGGATATAAATAGTTATTTCAGACATTAACTCAATATTATCTAACTTATATTGACGCATTACCAGTTATATCTGATATTTACTTGAAGAATTTAATTGCTATCTTGAGAAGGGGGCCTACACATTCAGACGTGTATTTTTGAACCGTAGGTTTTCAAAAAAGTTTTAAGTTATTTTATATGTTTAGAGACAATGGACGCGACTACCGTAAAGCATTTCAAAACTACAAAATAAATTTTTAGTATGCTCTTCTATGAAGATAATGTATTTATTATTTCTTGTAGACTTTGAATTTTATTTATTTTTCCATAAGTTAGTAAAAAAAAGCTAAAAATATTTTCACACATATATTAACCTTATTACCAGATATGAATTCTTTTTAAACACATACATAAAAATAGTGTTCAACTCTAAATTTAGATTCAAAATCATTAAAATTAATACTAAAATTGTATTCGTTGGAAATTGACCAGTATAGCTAGATTTTTTTCTGACTTTACCGACAGTCAATTTAATTCCCACCATGCAGACGTTCGTTTGATTATTCTTTTTTATTTTATTATTGATGGCAGTCTCAGTTAATTCCCCTCCCCCCTTTACTAAATCTTTGAAAAATAAATAAAATTAATGTTCACGTTGTCTTGACAACTTTGGCTTTGTATTTATATATTCTTGTTTTGATATATAGTTATCATTTATGAACCCAAGCCGAAACTTTATATTTTTTTAGAAACACTGTACGGACGTAGGAGAAGACACATATTCTATGCAGTGAACATGTGTCTGGTGCATGGGTTATACAGATATCAATCCAGGCATTCAGTTATTCTGATACAAAGTAAAATATAGTTTTTTATTTCTTATTTTATTATGTATTTGCGCGGACTGATTACCGACACGAACGCGGTGTACATTTTGATACTCGCAATTATAAATTCTCAAACAGATATTCAAATCGCGGTCTACATTATAATTAAAGTTGTATTTTGATCGTCTTGGTATGAAAAGAGCATCAAATAAAATTTCAAATTTGTGATTGCGAAAAAAAACTGATAAATTGATTCTATCGGGATAAATTTACATAGACTCAAACATGAAGTTGCAATAATGACACGTAAAAAAAATTTTATTTTAAAAGCAAGTTTTACATCAGACTCATTTGTCGAAGATTTAAAATTGTTGATTGAAATACAATATAAAATTTTTCATATGTGTACAAATAGAAAAAAAAATCCTTTTTAATGGCATAAAATTTGTCAATCAAAGTTCGAAAATTCACTTATAAAGATGCATCAAACAGTGTCACCATGTAAAATAAGAAAAAAAAAACCGTTTTGCCTTTCCGGTGAGGGCAAAAACGTCAAAATTAAACATGATAAAAATCAAAAGTGGTAGCTGTTGGAAGTAATAAATTGGATGTTTTTACATAAATCAAGCAACCTTTTCCTGCTTTTCATAAATATGTGGTTTTTATTTGGGTTTGAAACTTAATTTCAAAGTTTGAACGAATTACTTTTTCCGTACTTTTTCGGCACTCTTAATTTTTTACTAAGTCAGGAACGGGATCGCTTCGTAATTTTCAACTTTTTTTATTCAAAAATTGAATTGAGATATATATTCCGTGTCAAAAAACTCGAACATACCAAATTTACATCAATCAGTCAAGTTTTAACAATTTTACACCAAACATTGAGCAACAGATTGTTCAAAAATCAGAATGGCGTAGTTTGGCGTTAAACCATTTATTAATTTAACTTTGCATAGAAGGTACATAACATTTCTTTTGACGTTTACACAATAAGAAGTATCAAAAAATAGAATCAGTGAACATTTTAACAATATCATCAATATAAATAAGACTGATCTACATTATCCTGGTATAATGTAAGATATGGAATAAAATCTGACACAGCAATCCTAACAGCAGTCTGCAACTCATCTGCCTTGTAAGGATCCTATTGTAGTGTTTAAGTAAACCTTATGCTATCATTATTTTGACATAAATCTACATTTCTATCAACACGGAAGTTAAATGAAAAAAATAAAGGGACGTGGTCAGACAACTCATCAAAATCTAGAATATCAAAATTCTGTACAAGTAAAAAATTATTGTAGACTGTTAGACAATAATCTATGGTGCTCTTGTCCTTGAAATCTAGAGTAAGTGACACTACCTGTATCTATGTCAGAAAATAACCTGTCATTCAGTATTTGTAAGCCTGTAAGCTTGCATGTTTCGATAATTTTTCTGCCAAACTGATTGATATGCGAATCCATAGCAGATCTTGTAAGTTGGGTAAAACTATATTAAAAAAACCTGTTTTCATATACATTTTTGTCAATAACATCATTTAAAGCCTCAAAATTATCTTAATTGCCTACCCTTCTATTTTAATCCCCACAAACAAAAACAGCAACTTTTGGGTTATATTTACAAAAGAGAGTGTCAAAGAAATTCAAATTATACGTGGAGTAAAATAAAGACTTCTCATGTGGTATATTACAACAAATAATATAAATATCAATATTTGTATCTTAACAACTTTTTAAGCGAAATACAACATACCCAAATTCGTTGGATTTTGTAACATGAAAAATATCTTTAAAATATTTTTGTATATGACAACAATACCTTAACTTTTAGAACATTTTTTTTACGGTTTATTAACAGTTTCTCATAACCATAGAACTAGCTTTATACTTTCCAGAGCGTAATTTGTGAAGAGAGATAACAGTATCTATCTCTCTAAAATGTTTTAGATAAGCACGCGGCAAAGTGTACTGAGGTGCTTCTGATCAATTGTCACCAATCTTGGAACGTGGGTTTTCAATGTAAGATTCTATGTCAGAATGAAATCTTTCATGTGAAATGTCAACCTTACCAAAACATTTATTCTCTCCGTACCAGAAGGTAAGTAAGATACTGTTTAAAGTCGCAAAAGCATTATTGCAGCTATATAAAGCCTCCTTTGCTATATAAAGCCTCCTATTATGGCAACATTCAAACTCCTCTTAAATAGTCCTTTGTTGTGATGTATGGGCCTTTCTATTGTACATGGCTTTTTAAAAAGTCAAGAAGATAGGACTGAAAAAAGAACATTCGATTTCTCCTTAAAATACAAGGCTTAAACTAGTCCCCTTCTACAAGGTTAAGATCAGTGCTGAACCCGACGATTCGCACGAAAGCTAAAATGCTAGTATCTTGCATTTGCATACATCGGTGATAGGTGAACTTGTACAAATCGGAAGTCACGGGGGAGATGTTGTGTCAAAAGATTATATATCAGAACAAAATCTTAGCCTTCGCCAGGGCTTATCGTAAAATAAAAAGATTGCTGTTGGTTTTTGCACCAATTTACATTGCACAAGTAGGAGTCATTTTATGTATACCATTATAATAGAACCGCTTGTCCAATCTATGCAATGCACATCAAAGGGCATCCAATAAAATGAGTTAAACACACACACACACAAACACACACACCTGGTAACTATTTAAAAAAAAATTATAAATGCGACGTTGCCAATAGCGATGTTCTTTAATCTTCCTTCCTTTAACTAACAGGTTTGCAAATAAATAAACCGAATAGTAAACAAATAACATAAATTGCAACAAATAAACCAAAATATTAACACAAAAATTTATAAAAGTTAAAAAGTCACTGTAATAGTGATATCGTGAAATCGCTACATTTTGCAATAACCTGTAACGTTGAAAAAGACCAAAAACATCAAATTATTTAAAACGTCATTAATAGTATTTTTTGAGGTAAAACAAATTATATGAATGTATGTTCTTGTTATAATTTCTGTTGAAGTTCCTTTGCAGTCGTTAATATAACCTTAATATATAACTTCGTAAATCGGAAGTTTACAAAAACGTTTGAACGGAGGCTAATTACAGTTGAAAATATCGAGTTAATACGTTTCACCACTCGAATTTTTGGGATTTTTGTATATTGATAAGGGGTCGATGCCCATTATTTACCAACAAAGAAAAATTTTGTTGCATTTAGTTCAAGGTCGAATACTGACTGGATTTCGAAGCATGTAACGGTACGTGCCACATAGTGATTATTTCGTCAACCCAGTTTTTCATATCATTTGATACTCTTCAGATGTACACACTTATTTCAGTAGTTCAAACTCTGCTTTAATTTCCTACGTTAATGGCACGGTCTACGGAAGTTCAGTGGGGTCACGCCATTGCGATACCAATGCAATGTCAAAATAAACGGCAAGTTGCTATGCAGTTTGGCGTATTTGTTTCTACCATAGAGCGAACTTTGTCCGCGGGTAACAACACAACGTCTAGACAGGGCTTACATAGTAAGGCTTACTTACGTCTTGCCCACCTGTGATAACTACCTTTCTGTCACTGAAACTGCGATCAATACAATAGGCAATCATAACCGTCATATTCACTCCAAAAGTTAAGGATCCGATTACGTGAGGCGTGTCTGCAATCTAGACGCCCATGGTCTGCCTCTCACTCGTCCGCGCCGCGCGCGTCGAATGGCTTGGTTTGCGACACATGTCCCCAAAATATTTCCAATTAGGCAATCGAGACAGGTTTTTTTCACCGACGAGTCGCAATTCACTCTTTTTCGTCCGGATGGTCGACGTCGTAAGGAACGTTTCGCCGACGCATGCATAAGTGAGGAGGATAGTTTTGGGCGGTGAACCAGTTATGGTATGGGGTGGAATATCTCACGGGGTTAAGTCACTGTTGGTTAGTTGGCTGTGTTTGGTGAAACTTTGACCACTTTCAGGTATCCCTAGGGATGAAACCCTTCACCCGGTTGCTGTACCTTTAGTCCAACAACATAATCTCAATTTCCAACAAGACAATGCCCGACCTTATGTTGCAAGAGTTGGTAGAAAGCTTCTTAATAATCATAAAATTAAGCCGCTTGACAAGCTAGCATATTGTCCAGATTTGTCACCAATTGAACCTCTTTTGGACAAACTGGACAGGAGAGTAACGCGGCGTCAGAACACAACCCACCACGCTCGACCAACTGAGAAATGCCTTGTTGGAAGAGTGGAACAATGTCCCCATAAGAAAGATAAACACTTATAAATTCAATGCACAGGAAAATAAGGACTGTGACAGCTATGAGAGGTGGACATACCCTGTACTGAGAACTATACCCCGATTTGAAATTAAGTTTATGTTAGGTATCGCCCAACTGATTCAAATAACTCTAAAAGTAAAGGTAAAAATCCAGTGAAATTATTCATTATAGTTTTTGATAATGTAATACAAAATTTAAAACCATTTATATATGCTTACTGTAAATCACTTAATTTCCGATATTTTAAACAATAATTGTAGCGTTTTGATACATATTGTAGCGCAAATTTAACACATTTGAAATAGATTTCGACAAAACCTTGAGAGTGGTGTGGTAAATTATCAATGCTAAGCGTGTTGTTAAATGACATAATTTTTGTCCTTTACTCGCTTTGTTTATTTTGTTATTAACAAAAGTCTTTTAGGTTCATGAAAATATTTTAAGGACTTATAACACAAAAGAAAGGCGTAAGAACGCAAACGGAAATACGTTATAACGCGATAGAAAAGTAGTAATAACGCGAATAAAGATGTTATAACGCCAAATGGAAAACTCTTTTTCGCGTTATTACACCATTGCTTCGCTATTACGCCTTTTAATTTGTGTTATAACGCTTTTCAGTATGTGTTATAACGCCTTTATTCGCCTTTTTACATTTCTTTTTTACATTTTTGTATCTTTGTTTCGTTATTACGCCTTTAAAATACAGTATTTTATTTCTGAGCCTGATTGGCTTATTTGGTTACTGATCTTGGATATACATGTATAAATGTAATTATACATTAGTACATCACATAATAAATGTAAATTCATTAAACACTATTATGTAGTAAAGTAAAATTAGATAATATAAAAAAATTGTGTTTAAGTAGATCCAATCAATATTTCACATTTAATTATGTGATGCACTTAATTTGTTGGGCCCGCTTTGCGCATTTCTTCAGTTTTATGAGTTGGTTATTCCTGGTCTATTTTGTAGTTGTCGCGCGAATTTGGCGTTTTTTGTTTTGTTTTGCTTTTTTTTTTTTTTTTTTTTTTTTTTTTTTTTTTTTATTTATTTATTTATTATTATTATTATTTTTTATTTATTTATTTTTTTTTGCGTTTTTAAAATCAAGCAATTTGTCTTTAGCATTATTTTTATACACATATGAAACAATAGCAAAAATCAAAAGAATTTCATACATCAATGCATTGGTATCGATATGATGTGAATCTGTTAAAATGACAACTGTATTTAGTCCTTCAAGAATTACATCTCCATCCTTGAACCACTGGTACAGAATGTCTTTATTATGCAGCTCTGTAATCAATCCCAACATTAAATCTCCATCGTTCATGCAAAATTTTTCATCATGATTGTTACATTATGTCTAAGACTATTAGAGTTATCGTTCTTTATTAATCACTTTGTTTGCATGTATGTAAACTCCGTTTATGTATGACGTAGGTCTTATGACGTCAATTCTACGTCATTATGATTCATCTTATTAAAATGTCGACCATACGGTACAGACGTGTTGTCTTCTGTATATAATGCCCACGATAGAAGAAAACGTAACATGGTGTCGGAAGTAAACTTATAAAGTTCTAACAGACACAATAATACTCAATGAGAGAAATGACAGACCTTAGTGGTATCCCTACTCCCAGCATGATTGGGAAAGCAATAATCTTCCGGAGTCTTGGAAGAAATTTGTATGCCACGTGAATTTGATTTTTCAAGGACCACTCAAGCACAAAGACGAGGACGTCAAGGTAAACTACTTACTGCTTTGGGTTGGTGATCGTGGTCGGGACATCTACAATACTTGGGTATTAACCGGCGATGATAAAAAGAAGTTGAAGGACCATCTCGATAGATTTCAGCAGCATGTTCAGCCGAAATTAAACCCAATTTTTGCAAGATACAAAATTGGAACTGCAAGGAACTCAGACTATTGAACAGTATGTAACTAAGCTACGTTTACTAGTGAAAGATTGTAACTATACAAATGCTGACGAAATTATCCGTGATCGCATCGTATTTGGAACAAATTCAGCAAAGGTCAGAGAAAAACTTATTCAGGAAGGACAAACTTTGACTCTGGAAAAGGCTATCAGCATAGCACAGTCCCATGAGTATTCCCGAGAGCAGCTAAAATCGATGTCAGCTTCATCGTCGTCGACCTTGGATGTACATTCTGTCAAAAACTCTGCCACGTCGGGTTATGCTGAAAAACGTCGTAACGAGGTCCAACGCGGGAAAAACACTTACAGATCACAATATGGAGGACAGTGTGGTAATTGTGGAAATAGACACTCCAAATCTGATATTGGCTCTGATAAAGGCAAAAAAGTGCAACAAATGCCACAAACTCTACCATTTTGCTAAAGTGTGTAGATCTAAAAGTGTACAAGAAATTACAGGTTTTTACCCACAACCAGAGCAACCCCTCCCCAACACTCAAAATATTGCCCCAGACCCAGATTTGTTTATTGATTCCATTCCAGGCAACCTTAATGTGCAACAGGATAAGGCGTTTGCCACTTGTAATACTGGCCCAAATTTGGTACCAATCCAGTTTAAATTAGATACAGGGTCTCAAGTAAACATTGTTCCCCTTAAAATGTACCGGAAGTTAGACATTAAAAGGTAGCTTCATCAGATCGGATCAAACCTTGTCCGCGTACAATGGTAGTTCGTTACACGCTATCGGATACGGAACGGTTAAGACTCAATATCGCGATACTTCTCGGGACATAGTAATTTATGTCATCGATACCGACTCACCTCCAATATTAGGACTTGAAGATTGCATTACTTTTGGAATGTTACAGTTTGTCTATTCGGTTGAGACTTTGTCACACGGAAGAGCTACAAATGAAACTCCGATGAGTAAAGAATACGTTCTTTCGGATTATAGCGATGTATTTTAGGATATAGGTAACCTGCCGGATGAATGTAAAATCCACATCGATTCAGCAATCGAGCCAGTGGTTCATCCTCCGAGACGCGTTCCAGTTGCCATACGCGAAAGACTTAAAACAGAGTTAGACCGTATGGAGATTCTAAATATAATTGCAAAAGTGTCTGAGCCGACTGATTGGGTCAATTCGCTAGTTGTCGTGAAAAAGAGCTCCGGAAACTTTCGTGTGTGCTTTGATCCACAGGACTTAAATAAGGCGATGAAGAGACCACATTACCCACTTCGAACACTCAACGACGTTTTGCTTCAGTTGACAAATGCCAGATATTTTACAAAATTAGACGCTAGGTCAGGTTACTGAGCCGTCAAGCTGGATCATGATTCCTCACTACTAACAACGTTTAATACTCCATACGACAGATACCGTTGTCTACGCTTGCCATTCGGATTAAAATCTTCACAAGATGAATTTCAGCGTAAGGTCGATGAGTAAGGCCTGGCGGGAGTTGTCACAATTGTGGACAACATTCTTGTTTAATGACGTACTCTTTCAGAACATGACAAAAACTTGCGTCAAGTCCTAAATAGAATTAGGGAGAGAGGCATCCGTTTAAACGAGGGCAAATTAGAACTAGGCGTTACCGAAGTTGGCTACTTTGGACACTTGCTCACGTCGTCTGTCCTTAAACCAGACCCCGCTAAAGTTTCCGCTATCCATGACATGAAGCCGCCGCAAAATCAAGCGGAACTTGAGACATTTCTGGGCTTAGTAAATTATTTTGCCAAATTCGCGCCAAATATCTCGGAAGTAACCGCACCGCTCCGCCAATTGTTAGTAAAGGCAAACGAATTTGTATGGGACGCACCTCAATCACAGGCCTTCGGTAAGGTCAAGGACATTACTACAAAAAGCTCTGTTCTTGCGTATTACGATCCAAACAAACCACTTACATTACAGGTCGATGCAAGTAAGTACGGACTAGGCGCTACTCTTCTACAAGAAGGCAAACCAGTAAGTTACGCATCTAAATCGTTGACGGTTACCGAACAGAATTACGCAAACATCGAACGCGAAATGCTAGGGATCGTACTCGGGTGTCATCGTTTCCACGATTATGTGTACGGACGGAAAGTAGTTGTCGAAACAGACCACAAACCTCTTGAATAATCGCCAAGAAACCGTTACACATAGTACCGCCTAAGTTACAACGTATGTTATTTAGCATTCAGAAATACGATCTCGACATTTGCTATGAACCAGGGAAAGAAATACCGGTCGCAGATACGCTAAGTCGCAACTATTCGGATGACACAACTGTTGACTTTACCGACAAAGTTGAAATTCACGTTCATTTTGTCATGTCAAACTTACCTGTCAGTATCCGTCGTTTGCAAGAAATTCGCTCCGAAACGCAGAGCGACCACAGCTTAAGCAAACTAATAGAGGTCATTGATAAAGGTTGGCCGCATGCGAGACGCAATTGTCTGTCCTCTATTCTAGACTTACTGGAATTACCGAGACGAACTGTCAATTGTAGACGGTATAGTCCTCAAAGCCGGTAGGATTGTTATACCGCATAGCATGAGGTCAGATATGCTTAACATCATACATAATGGCTACATGGGTATCGAGAAATCTCTTCAACGAGCAAGGGATGTATTGTTCTGGGCAAAAATGTCAGAAGAGATCACAAACTTAGTCAAGCAATGTTCAGTGTGCCTAAAAAACCGCAATTCGCTTCAGAAAGAACCTTTTGTTCCGTCAGAGGTCCCAGAGTATCCCTTGCAAGTCGTTGCTACAGACTTGTTTTATTGGACAATAAAGATTATCTCCTGGTTGTAGATTACTACAGTAGATACTTTGAAATTTTTCAGCTTACTAACACCCTAAGTAGTACCTTCATTAGTAAATGCAAGGAGACCTTTTACGCGTCACGGTATCCCGGAAAAAGTCGTATCAGACAACGCGACGCAGTATTCCTCGAGTGAGTTCGCAGACTTTACTAGACAGTGGAGTTTTATACACGTTACCTCAAGTCCACGATATCCGCAAAGTAACGGTCTAGCCGAACGAACCGTGCAGACCGTCAAACGTATACTTACTAAGTCAAAGTCGACAGGCGTCAATCCGAGGCTTAGCATTCTTGAATATCGTGCAACTCCGCTAGATGACGGTTCATCACCATCTCAGTTACTGATGGGACGTAGATTACGAGCTACATTACCGGTGACCACACAACGCATGCTTCCCGAAATACCGCCCAATGCGCGCAACAAAATAATACCTAGCAGAATGTGTGCAAAAAGAATTATGACAAAGGCGTTAAACCCAAAAAAACTCTTGAAATGGCGAATCCGTTCGCTTCCAAAAATTCGGCAAGAAATTGAACCCGGCTGTTATTGTCGACAGGCATAATGATAGATCCTTCTCGGTGTTAGATCAAAATGGCACAATCTACCGCGGTAATTCCGCACATATTTTACCTACGGAGGAGAAACACGAGCAAGTTACAGAACCAGCGTACGGCGCCATTTCTAACCAGACGGACCTTCTCAAAAAGCGTCAAACGTAGATCCCGAAAGGAATCAGCCATCGCCAGAGCCCCTTAGTTCAAATTCCAACACATCTAACAACTCCTACACAATCCGCTCTGGTCTTGTGGTCAAACCAAAGATCATACCTTCTATGTAAATATGTTATATGTATATTCTTGAAAGTTCTTCGTTGTTGAATATTTTAATTTTAATTTCAGATTTCGTGAATCAAATGACATTCAGTAAATGTTTAATGTGCTTCAGTTTTTAATTCACATGAATAGACTTTGTGTTAATTACTTGTTAAAAGATTTAGACTATTAGACTATTAGAGTTATCGTTCTTTATTAATCACTTTGTTTGCATGTATGTTAACCCCGTTTATGCATGGCGTAGGTCTTATGACGTCAATTCTACGTCATTATGATTCATCTTATTGAAATGTCTACCATACAGTACAGACGTGTTGTCTTATAATGCCCACGATAGAAGAAAACGTAACAATGACTATACAGAATTATATCTGAACTCTGGGTAAATGTGTACATATTTATCTGAATAGACATGTCATTTAATTCTGTTTAGTATATCTTGTCATTCTTTTCAATCTGTGTAATCACCAATTCCTCTAATAAACAAATATACTCATCATTCGGGGCTCCGTTATATGCTGACAAATCATAGCACTTTTTCATTGAACTTTATTCATTTGAGTATCTAGATATTAATTTCCTTTTGAAAGTCAACTGAATAATTCCAGGGATTGCATTGTTCAGTAGGAGAGCTTTATTGACATTTCCTTGTCCAAGTTTTTCATCTTCAATAACTGTTGATTCCTGCTTTGACTTTGATCGTATGTACAAGTGATACTGGGAAGAAAAATATCCATGTGGTTTTAGGTATTACTGAAATGAGCATGCATTGCCATCTAAATCGGTTAACATTTTTAGATTTTCACTTGAAAAACTATCAAGAGAAACTACAAGTCACAAAACTGACTTTTACTATCAGGAAAAACAAAATGTGCACCCCTTTTGATTATAGTCTGCACATCCAAGTCTTTGTCTGTCTCATACTTCATCATTCTTGTACCGCCACCTTTTTTCACAGGTACAACTCTATATTTCTCACTGGTAAAGTCCTGCCATCGTAGGTATAGTTTGTAAACAGAATGTTTTCCTCTACCACCTGCAGTTTACCCTGACTGGTGTCCACCTACTTCTGAAAATAAAGAAATGTGATTCAACTTAATGTTCGTATTCAAACTCATAGTGTCTAGAATTCAAAATAACATGTTGCTTATCTATTTTTTTTCAACAATTTGTATAGAATATGAAAGAATTCTTTGTACACTTGTGGTGGAGAACAATTTTAAGTACACCCAAGTAAACTCATTGTTGTTAAAAACTCATCATCCATCAGTTTTTATTTCTTAATTCTAACTAGAGTTGTCTCTAAAGGAAAATAAAACCCCCTGCAAACCCGCCATCTGGATTTATGATCAAAGGGCAATAACTCCTTAAAAATCAATAAAATGACAGAAATTAAAATTAGCATTTATCTTTATACTACATACCAGATATGATTAAAACTGGTCAAATATTTTTTGAGTTATTGTCTGGAAAACAATCAATCAAAAGATCGATGGACAGACGGACAGACAAGCTGATTCCTATATACCCATCCCCCCCCCAAAAAAAAATTGTGTCCGATCATCAACCTTCCTCAGAATGATCCCCTTGATAAAAGCTAGCTCATATGGGCCATCTGGGGTTAATAAGTAAGTCAAAAGGTCAAATAATAGAAAAACCTTGTTAACAATCCTGAGGCCCCAATTTTGGTCCAGTCTTCATCAAACTTGCTGAGAATGATCCTCTTGACTCAAGATCGTATAGGGTCAATTAATAGGTCATTAAATCAAATTAAAGAAAAATTTGTTAACACTCCTGAGGCCCAAATTTAAGTCCAATCTTCATCAACCTTCCTCAGAATGATCTCCTTGACAAAAGCTAGCTCAAGTTGTGTTATTGTGCGTTTTAGCTGTGTTATTGTGAATTTCAGTTGATTATTGTACGTTTTAGCTGTGTTATTGGAACTTTAAGCTGTGTAATTGGGGACTTTTGGTGATTATTGTACGTTTTAGCTCTGTTATTGTACCTTTTAGTTGTGTTATTGTGCGTTTTACTTGCGTTATTATCCGTTTTAGCTGATTATTGTACGTTTTAGCTCTGTTATTGTATGTTTCAGCCGATTAATGTATGTTTTAGCTGTTTTATTGTGCGTTTCAGTTGTGTTATTGCACGTTATAGTTGTGTTATTCTGCGTTTTTGTTGTGTTATGATGCGTTTTAGTTGTGTTTTTGCGCGTTTTTGTTGTGTTAATATGCGTTTTAGCTGTGTTTTTGTGGGTTTTAGCTGATTACGTTTTAGCTGTGTTATTGTACTTCTTAGCTAATTATTTCACGTTTTAGCTGTTTTATTGTGCATTTTAGTTGTGTTATTGTACGTTTTAGCTGATCATGGTATGTTTTAGCTGTATTATTTTGTGTTTTAGTTGTGTTATTGTACGTTTTAGTTGCGTTATTGTACGTTTAATCAGTGTTATTTTGAGTTTAAACTGTTATTCTGCGTTTTAGCTGATTACTGTACGTTTTAGTTGTACGTTTTAGCAGTGTTATTGTACGTTTTAGCTGATTATTGTATGTTTTAGCTGTGTTATTTCATGTTTTAGCTGTGTTATTATAAATTTTAGCGGGTTTTAGCTGATTATTGTACGTTTGAGCTGATTATTGTACGTTTGAGCTGTGTAATTGTACATTTTATTTGTGTAATTATACGTTTTAGCTGATTATTTTACCTTTAAGCTCTGTTATTGTGCGTTTTATTTGTGTTATTGCAAGATTTAGTTGTGTCATTGTACGTTTTAGTTGATTATTGTACGTTTTAGTTGTGTTTTATGTGTTCTAGTATGTTTATTGTGGTTTAGTAGTTTAAGAAGGTTTGAGCTTTAATTATTGTCCGTTTTAGTTGTGTTATTGTATATTTGTGTTATGCGTTTTAGCTGATTATTGTATATTTTAGCCGTATTTTTGTACGTGTTAGCTATGTCATTGTATGTTTTAGCTGTTTTATTGTGCATTTTAGTTGTGTTATTGCACGTTTTCAATGTGTTATTATGCGTTTTTGTTGTGTTATGATGCGTTTTAGTTGTGTTATTTCGCGTTTTTGTTGCGTTATTATGCGTTTTAGCTTTGTTTTTGTGGGTTTTAGTTGTGTTAATGTGGGTTTTAGCTGATTACTGTACGTTTTAGCTGTGTTATTGTGCGGTTTAGTTGAGTTATTGTACGTTTTAGTTGATTATTGTGCGTTTTGGTTGTGTTATTGTGCGTTTTGTTTGTTTTATTATGCGTTTTATTATGTTTTAAGTAGTTTAGTAGTTTTTGTAGGTTTAAGCTGTGTTATTGTACGTTTTAGTTTTGTTATTGCACGTTTTAGTTGTGTTATTGTGCGTTTTTGTGTAATGGCGCGTTTTTGTTGTGTTATTATGCGTTTTAGCTGTGTTATTGTGGGTTTACCTGTGTCATTGTGTGTTTTAGCTGATTACTGTACGTTTCAGTTGTGTTATTGTGGGCTTTAGATGTGTAATTGAGCGTTTTAGGTAATTATTAAACGTTTTAGTTGTGTTATTATGCGTTTTAGTTGTGTTATTGTACGTTTTAGCTGATTATTTTAAGTTTAAGCTGTGTCATTGTGTGTTTTAGTTGTGTTATTGTGCGTTTTACTTGTGTTATTGTACATTTTAGCTGATTATTGTATGTTTTAGTTGTTATATTGTTAGTGTTAGTTGTGTTAATGTACGTTTTAGCTGATTATTGTACGTGTTAGCTGTGATATTGAACGTTTTAACAATGTTATTGTACGTTTAAGTTGATTACCGTATGTTTAAGCTGTTTTATTGTGTTTTAGTTGTGTTATTGTGCGTTTTAATTGCGTTATTGTACGTTTTAGCTGTGTTATTTTGGTTTAAGCTGTGTTGTTGTGCGTTTTAGCTGATAATGGTGTGTTTTAGATGTGTTATTGTACGTTTTAGCTGAATATTGTACGTGTTAGCTGTGTTTTTGTACGTTTTAGCTGTGTTATCTGGGTTTTATCTGATTATTGTACGTTTGAGCTGTGTTATTGTACATTTTATCTGTGTTATTATACGTTTTAGCTGATTATTTTACGTTTCAGCTGTGTTATTGTGCGTTTTAGTTGTGTTATTGTACGTTTTTGTTGATTATTGTACGTTTTAGATGTGTGATTGTGCGTTTTATTTGTGTTATTATGCGTTTTTGTATGTTTTAGTAGCTTAGTAGTTTTTGTACGTTTTAGTTGTGTTATTGTTCGTTTTATTTGTGTTATTATGCGTTTTAGCAGATGATTGTATGTTTTAGCTGTGTTTTTGTACGTGTTAGCTTTGTTATTGTATGTTTAAGCTGATTATTTTCTGTTTTAGCTGTTATATTGTGCGTTTCAGTTTTGTTATTGCACGTATTAGTTGTGTTATTGTGTGGGTTTTGTGTGTGTGTGTGTGTGTGTGTGTGTGTGTGTGTGTGTTATGGTGCGTTTTAGTTGTGTTATTTCGTGTTTTTGTTGTGTTATTATGCGTTTTAGCTGTGTTTTTGTCGGTTTTATCTGTGTTATTTTGGGTTTTAGCTAATAACTATACGTTTTAGCTGTGTTATTGTACTTTTTAGCTGTGTAATTTGGGTTTACGCTGTGTTATTGTGCATTTCATCTGATTATTGTACATTTTAGCTGTGTTATTATACGTTTTAGCTGATTATTGTACGTGTTAGCTGTGTTATTGTAGGATTAAGCTGTGTAATTGTGGGTTTTAGCTGAATATTGTACGTTTGCACTGTGTTATTGTACATTTTAGCTGTGTTATTGTACGTTTTAGCTGATTATATTACGTTTTAGCTTTCTTTTTGTTTGTTTTAGTAGTGTTGTACGATTTAGATGTGTTATTGTACGTTTTCTGTGTTTTTGTGGGTTTAAGCCGTCTTATTGTGGGTTTAAGTTGATTATTGTACGTTATAGCTGTGTTATTATGCGTTTTAGCTGGTAATTAAATGTTTTAGCTGTGTTTTTGTACGTTTTAAGCTGTGTTATTGTATGTTTTAGCTGATTTTTGTATGTTTTAGCTGTTTTATTGTGCGTTTCAGTTGTGTTACTGCACGTTTTAGTTGTGTTATTGTTCGTTTTAGTTTTCTTAGTATGCGATTTAGCTGATTATTGTTTGTTTTAGCCGTATTTTTGTACGTTTTAGCTGTGTTTTTGTATGTTTTAGCTGAATATTGTATGTTTTAAGCTGTTTTATTGTGCATTTTTATGTGGTATTGCACGTTTTATTTGTGTTATTGTGCGATTTGTTGTGTTATTGCGCGTTTTTGTTGTGTTTTTATGCGTTTCTGTTGATACCTATACGTTTTAGCTGTGTTATTGTACTTTTTAGCCTTGTTATTGTAGGTTTCCACTGTGTTATTGTGTGTTTTAGCTGATCATTGTACGTTTCAGCTGTGTAATTGAGGGTTTTAGTTAATTTTTATACGTATCAGTTGCATTATTTTACGTATTAGTTGTGTTATTGTGCGTTTCAGTTGTGTTATTGTACGTTTTAGCTGATTATTTTAAGTTTTAGCTGTGATATTGACAGTTTTAGCAATGTAATCGTACGTTTTAGCTGATTATCGTATGTTTTAGCTGTTTTATTATGCGTTTTAGTTGTGTGATCGTGCGTTTCAGTTGTGTTATTGTACGTTTTAGCTGATAATGGTATGTTTTAGCTGTCTTGTTGTACGTTTAAGTTGCGTTAATGTACGTTTTAGCTGTGTTATTTGAGTTTAAGCTGATTTATTGTGCGTTTCAGCTGATAATTGTACGTTTTGGCTGTGTTATTGTACCTTTTAGCGATAATTGTACGTGTTTACCTGTGTTATTGTAAGTTTTAGCTGTCTACGTTTAAGCTGATTATTGTATGTTTCAGACGTGCTATTGTGCGTTTCAGTTGTGTTATCGTGGATTTTAGTTGTGTTATCGTACATTTAAGCTGATTATTGTATGTTTTAGCTGTGCTATTGTGCGTTTTTGCTGTGTTTTGCTACATTTTAGCTTATTATTGCCTGTTTTTGCTGTGTTTCTGTACGTTTTAGCTGATTATTGTATGTTTTTTGCTGTGTTTTTGTAAGTTTTAGCTGATTACTGAATGTTTTAGCTGTACTATTGTGCGTTTTAGTTGTGTTTTCGTGGATTTTAGTTGTGTTATTGTACATTTTAGCTGATTTTTGTATGTTTCAGCTGTGTTATTGTGCGTTTTAGTTGTGTTATCGTGGAACTTAGTTCTATTTTCGTGCATTTTAGCTGATTATAATATGTTTTAGCTGTGTTGTTGTGCGTTTTTGTAGTGTTTTGATATTTCAGCTGATTATTGTAGGTTTTTAGCCGTGATTTTGTACGTTACAGGCGATTATTGTTTGTTTTAGTTGTTTTATTGTGCGTTTATGCTGTGTTTTGCTTCAATTTAGCTCATTGTTGTATGTTTTGCTGTGTTTTGTACATTTTAGCTGATTTTTATATGTTTTAGCTGTGTTATTGTGCGTTTTTTGCCGTGTTTTGCTACATTTTTGCTGATTATTCTATTTTTTGCCATGTTTTTGTACGTTTTACCAGATTATTGTTTTTTTTAGCGGTGTTCTTGTGCGTTTTAGTTGTCTTATCGTGGAACTTAATTGTGTTATGGTACATTTTAGCTGATTATTGTATGTTTCAGCTGTGCTGTTGTGCGTTTTAGTTGTATTATCGTCGATTTTAGTTGTGTTATCGTACATTTAAGCTGATTATTGTATGTTTTAGCTGTGTTATTGTGCATTTTTGCTGTGATTCGCTACATTATAGCTGATTATTGTATGTTTTTGCTGTGTTTTTGTACCTTTTAGCTGATTATTGTTTGTTTTTAGCTTTGTTATTTTGCGTTTTAGTTGTGACATCGTTGATTTTAGTTGTGTTATAGTACATTTAAGCTGAGGATTGTATGTTTTAGCTGTGTTATTGTGCGTTTTTTGCTGTGTTTTTGCTACATTTTTGCTGATTATTCTATGTTTTTGCTATGTTTTTGTACGTTTTAGCAGATTATTGTATGTTTTAGCGGTGTTCTTGTGCGTTTTAGTTGTTTAATCGTGAATTTAGTTGTGTTATGGTACATTTTAGCTGATTATTGTATGTTTCAGCTGTGCTGTTGTGCGTTTTAGTTGTGTTATCGTCGATTTTAGTTGTGTTATCGTACATTTTAGCTGATTATTGTATGTTTTAGCTGTTTGAAGTTGCGTTTATGTTGTGTTTTCCTACATTTAAGCTGATTATTGTATGTTTTTTGCTGTGTTTTTGTATTTTTTAGCTGATTATTGTATGTTTTAGCTTTGTTATTGGGCGTTTTAGTTGTGTTTTCGTGGATTTTAGTTGTGTTATTGTACATTTTAGCTGATTTTTGTATGTTTCAGCTGTGTTATTGTGCGTTTTAGTTGTGTTATCGTGGAACTTAGTTCTATTTTCGTGCATTTTAGCTGATTATAATATGTTTTAGCTGTGTTGTTGTGCGTTTTTGTAGTGTTTTGATATTTCAGCTGATTATTGTAGGTTTTTTGCCGTGATTTTGTACGTTACAGGCGATTATTGTTTGTTTTAGTTGTTTTATTGTGCGTTTATGCTGTGTTTTGCTTCAATTTAGCTCATTGTTGTATGTTTTGCTGTGTTTTGTACATTTTAGCTGATTTTTATATGTTTTAGCTGTGTAATTGTGCGTTTTTGCCGTGTTTTGCTACATTTTTGCTGATTATTCTATTTTTTGCCATGTTTTTGTACGTTTTACCAGATTATTGTTTTTTTTAGCGGTGTTCTTGTGCGTTTTAGTTGTCTTATCGTGGAACTTAATTGTGTTATGGTACATTTTAGCTGATTATTGTATGTTTCAGCTGTGCTGTTGTGCGTTTTAGTTGTATTATCGTCGATTTTAGTTGTGTTATCGTACATTTAAGCTGATTATTGTATGTTTTAGCTGTGTTATTGTGCATTTTTGCTGTGATTCGCTACATTATAGCTGATTATTGTATGTTTTAGCTTTGTTATTTCGCGTTTTAGTTGTGACATCGTTGATTTTAGTTGTGTTATAGTACATTTTAGCTGAGGATTGTATGTTTTAGCTGTGTTATTGTGCATTTTTGCTGTGTTTTGCTACATTTTTGCTGATTATTCTATGTTTTTGTACGTTTTAGCAGATTATTGTATGTTTTAGCGGTGTTCTCCTGCGTTTTAGTTGTGTTATTGTGGATTTTAGTTGTGTTATCGTACATTTTAGCTGACTATTGTATGTTTTAGTTGTGCTGTTGTGCGTTTTAGTTGTGTAATTGTCGATTTTAGTTGTGTTATCGTACATTTTAGCTGATATTAAATGTTTTTGCTGTGTTATTGTGCTTTTATGCTGTGTTTTGCTACATTTTAGCTGATTATTGTATGTTTTTGCTGTGTTTTTATACCTGTTAGCTGATTATTGTATGTTTTAGCTGTGTTATTGTGCGTTTTAGTTATGTTATCGTGGATTTGAGTTGTATTATCGTACCTTTAAGCTGATTATTTTCTGTTTTTTGCTGTGTTTTGTACTTTTTAGCTGATTATTGTATGTTTAAGCTGTGTTATTGTGCGTTTTAGTTGTGTTTTCGCGGATTTTTATTGTGTTATCGTACATTTTAGCTGATAATTGAATGTTTTAGCGGTGTAATTGTGCGTTTTTACTGTCTTTTGCTTCATTTTAGCTGATTATTGCCTGTTTTTGCTGTGTTTTTGTACGTTTAAGCTGATTATTGTATGTTTTTTCTGTGTTTTTGTAAGTTTTAGCTAATTATTGTATGTTTTAGCTGTGCTATTTTAGTTGTGTTATCGTATATTTTAGCTGATTTTTGTATGTTTTAGATGTGTTATTGTGCGTTTTAGGTGTATTATCGTGGAACTTAGTTGTGTTTGCGTGAATTTTAGATGATTATTGTATGTTTTAGCTGTGTTGTTGTGCGTTTTTGCTGTGTTTTGCTTTATTTCAGCTGATTATTGTATGTTTTGCCGTGTTTTCGTAGGTTTTAGTCGATTATTGTATGTTTTAGTTGTTTTATTGTGCGTTTATGCTGTGTTTTGCTACATTTTAGCTGATTATTGTATGCTTTTGCTGTGTTTTTGTACATTTTAGCTGATTTTTTGTATGTTTTAGCTGTGTTATTGTGCGTTTAAGGTGTGCTATTTTAGTTGTGTTATCGTACATTTTAGCTGATTTTTGTATGTTTTAGCTGTGTTATTGTGCGTTTTTGTTGTGTTTTGCTATATTTCAGCTGATTATTGTATGTTTTAGCTGTGTTATTGTGCGTTTTAGGAGTGTTATCGTGGAACTTAGTTGTGTTTGCGTGCATTTTAGCTGATTATTGTATGATTTAGCTGTGTTGTTGTGCGTTTTTGCTGTGTTTTGCTTTATTTTAGCTGATTATTGTATGTTTTTGCCGTGTTTTTGTACGTTTTAGTCGATTATTGTATGTTTTAGTTGTTTTATTGTGCGTTTATGCTGTATTTTGCTACATTTTAGTTGATTATTGTATGTTTTTGCTGTGTTTTTGTACATTTTAGCTGATTTTTTGTATGTTTTAGCTGTGTTATTGTGCGTTTTAGTTGTACTATTTTAGTTGTGTTATCGTACATTTTAGCTGATTTTTGTATGTTTTAGCGGTGTTCTTGTGCGTTTTAGTTGTGTTATCGTGCATTTTAGTTGTGTTTTCGTGCACTTTAGCCGATTATTAGCGGTGTTCTTATGCGTTTTAGTTGTGTTATCGTGGATTTTAGATGTGTTTTCGTGCACTTTAGCCGATTATTGTATGTTTTAGCTGTGTTATTGTGCGTTTTAGGTGTGCAATTTTAGTTGTGTTATCATACATTTTAGCTGATTTTTGTATGTTTTAGCTGTGTTATTGTGCGTTTTAGGTGTGTTATCGTGGAACTTAGTTGTGTTTGCGTGAATTTTAGATGATTATTGTATGTTTTAGCTGTGTTATTGTGCGTTTTTTGCTGTGTTTTTCAATATTTTTGCTGATTATTGTATGTTTTTGCTGTGTTTTTGTACGTTTTAGCAGATTATTGTATGTTTTAGCGGTTTTATTGTGCGTTTTAGTTGTGTTATCGTGGATTTTAATGGTGTTATGGTACAATTAAGCTGATAATTGTATGTTTCAGCTGTGTTATTGTGAGTTTTTGCTGTGTTTTGCTACATTTTAGTTGATTATTGCCTGCTTTTGCTGTGTTTTTGTACGTTTTAGCTGATTATTGTATGTTTTAGCTGTGTTATTGTGCGTTTTAGGTATGTTATCGTGGAACTTAGTTGTGTTTGCGTGCATTTTAGCTGATTATTGTACGTTTTAGCTGTGCTATTGTGCGTTTTTGCTGTGTTTTGCTATATTTTTGCTGATTATTGTATGTTTTTGCCGTGTTTTTTTACGTTTTAGTCGATTATTGTATGTTTTAGTTGTTTTATTGTGCGTTTATGCTGTATTTTGCTACATTTTAGCTGATTATTGTTTGTTTTTGCTGTGTTTTTGTACATTTTAGCTGATTTTTGTATGTTTCAGCTGTGTTATTGTGCGTTTTAGTTGTGTTATCGTGGAACTTAATTGTGTTTTCGTGCACTTTAGCTGATTGTTGTATGTTTTAGCTGTGTTATTGTGCGTTTTAGTTATGTTATCGTGGAATTGAGTTGTATTATCGTACATTTAAGCTGATTATTTTCTGTTTTTGCTGTGTTTTTTGTACGTTTTAGCTCATCATTGTATGTTTTAAATGTACTGTTGTGCGTTTTAGTTGTGTTATCGTGAATTTCTGTTGTTATCGTATATCTTAGCTGATTATTGTATGTTTTAGCTATATTATTGTGCGTTTTAGTTGTGTTATCGAGGATTTTAGTTGTGTTATCATACATTTAAGCTGATTATTGTACGTTTTTGCTGTGTTTATCTAGGTTTAAGCAGAATATTGTATGTTTTAGCTGTGTTATTGTGCCTTTATGCTGTGTTTTGCTACATTTTATCTGATTATTGTATATTTTTGCTGTGTTTTTGTACGTTTTAGCAGATTATTGTATGTTTTAGTGGTGTTATAGTGCGTTTCAGTTGTGTTATCGTGGATTTTAGTTGTGTCATCGTACATTTTAGCTCATAATTGTATGTTTCAGCTGTGTTATTGTGCGTTTTTGTTGTGTTTTGCTACATTTTAGCTGATTATTGTAATGGTTTTTGTTGTGTTTATCTACGTTTTAGCTGATTATTGTATGTTTTAGCTTTAATTGTGCGTTTAATGCTGTGTTTTGCTAAATTTTAGCTGGTTATTTGTACGTTTAGTTGTGGTTATCGTACATATTTAGCTGATTATGTAGTTTTAGCTGTGTTATTGTGCGTTTTTACCAGTAGTTTTGCTTATTTTCGCTGATATTGTATTTTCACGTGCGTTATTGTTCGTTTTTGCAGTGTTGTTGCTATATTTTAGCGGATATTGGTTATTTTTTTCCGTGTTTTTGTAGGTTTTAGCTAGATTATTGTATGTTTTAAGGGTGTTTTAGTGCGTTTCAGTTGTGTGATCGTGGATTTTAGGTTTGTTTATTGTAATTTTAGCTGATTATTGTATTTATCACCTTGTTGTTTTTGTCCGTTTTTGCCAGTGTTTGCTACATTTTAGCTAATTATTGTATTTTTTTCCGTGTGTGGTTGTACGTTTTAGCAGATTATGTTATGTTTTTGCTTGGTGTTTTGTACTGTTTAGCTCATCATTGTATGTTTTAATTGTACTGTTGTGCGTTTTAGTTGTGTTATCGTGAATTTCTGTTGTTATCGTATATTTTAGCGAATTATTGTATGTTTTAGCTATATTATTGTGCGTTTTAGTTGTGTTATCGAGGATTTTAGTTGTGTTATCATACATTTCAGCTGATTATTGTACGTTTTTGCTGTGTTTATCTAGGTTTTAGCAGAATATTGTATGTTTTAGCTGTGTTATTGTGCCTTTATGCTGTGTTTTGCTACATTTTATTTGATTATTGTATATTTTTGCTGTGTTTTTGTACGTTTTAGCAGATTATTGTATGTTTTAGTGGTGTTATAGTGCGTTTCAGTTGTGTTATCGTGGATTTTAGTTGTGTCATCGTACATTTTAGCTCATAATTGTATGTTTCAGCTGTGTTATTGTGCGTTTTTGTTGTGTTTTGCTACATTTAGCTGATTATTGTATGGTTTTTGTTGTGTTTATCTACGTTTTAGCTGATTATTGTATGTTTTAGCTTTAATTGTGCGTTTATGCTGTGTTTTGCTAAATTTTAGCTGGTTATTGTACGTTTTAGTTGTGTTATCGTACATTTTAGCTGATTATTGTATGTTTTCAGCTGTGTTATTGTGCGTTTTTGCAGTATTTTGCTACATTTCAGCTGATTATTGTATTTTTCACGTATGGTTATTGTTCGTTTTTGCAGTGTTTTGCTATATTTTAGCTGATTATTGTATGTTTTTTCCGTGTTTTTGTACGGTTTTAGCAGATTAGTTGTATGTTTTAGTGGTGTTTTAGTGCGTTTCAGTTGTGCTGATCGTGGATTTTAGTTTTGTTATTGTACATTTTAGCTGATTATTGTATTTTTCACCTGTGTTATTGTCGTTTTTGCAGTGTTTTGCTACATTTTAGCTAATTATTGTATGTTTTTTCCGTGTTTTTGTACGTTTTAGCAGATTATTGTATGTTTTTGCTTTGTTTTTTGTACGTTTTAGCTCACCATTGTATGTTTTAATGTACTGTTGTGCGTTTTAGTTGTGTTATCGTGAATTTCTGTTGTTATCGTATATTTTAGCTGATTATTGTATGTTTTAGCTATATTATTGTGCGTTTTAGTTGTGTTATCGAGGATTTTAGTTGTGTTATCATACATTTAAGCTGATTATTGTACGTTTTTGCTGTGTTTATCTAGGTTTTAGCAGAATATTGTATGTTTTAGCTGTGTTATTGTGCCTTTATGCTGTGTTTTGCTACATTTTATCTGATTATTGTATATTTTTGCTGTGTTTTTGTACGTTTTAGCAGATTATTGTATGTTTTAGTGGTGTTATAGTGCGTTTCAGTTGTGTTATCGTGGATTTTAGTTGTGGTCATCGTACATTTTACCTCATAATTGTATGTTTCAGCTATGTTATTGTGCGTTTTTTGTTGTGTTTTGCTACATTTTAGCTGATTATTGTATAGTTTTTGCTGTGTTTTTGTACGTTTTAGCAGATTATTGTTTATTTTTAGTGGTGTTATGTGCGTTTCAGTTGTGTATCGT